>CM060972.1:40844114-40989114 GCA_030765045.1 Tenodera sinensis | reverse complement strand
AGATTTGAAACTCTACGATCTTTCAACGTATTTCTTGTCTACCAAGCGACAGTACCTACTTACGAACTGTAACACATATCTTAGTCTCTCTTAGTATTTTAATAATTTGAAGGTAATCTAAGTCCACTGTTTTTACAATGTATGGACTTTGTTCCAGATACTACAATGGAAAGAAACACTTTGATGGCACAGTGTTATCCGAAGCTGAAGGATTACTGCCGTGAGAAGCATGGCCTAGAGTTTCAGGTAAATCTTTCTGTCACTAGATAGTAAAATTTATTTAATAATTCATTCATTAATGTAGAGCTCAAGTCATTGAACTTTGTCTTCTACTCCAGTATCCTGAAAATGTAGCTTAAAATGGATAAATAAGTAGCATGTAGGAAATTTTTGGAAAATATACACATACAAAATTAAAAATAAATGGACGTGGTCAGTTGATAAACCTCATTGTATGAACTTTACTATTTTTCACAAAAGTAAATAGCATTTCAGTATTCAATTCTGCGTCATGTATGGACGTGAATCTGGATCAGGCGCGGCTCCTCAGGGTAGGCAGGGTAGGCATTGCCTGCCCTACCGTAATACATCAACAAATAATGTTTAACTATGATTCTGCATTTTATCATTTGAACCGTAATTTTCCCTAAATTGCAGTACAGAAAAGCATGGTCAAATCCTTGAATCTCAATTCCGATTCATCAAAACTGCGCTGCGTGTTTGAAACGCGCGGCAGAAATGATACGCATGCAACCTGGGTTGTGGAGAGCCAGCTAGCTTAACCTCTGCCGGCCCGGCCCCCTTTCCTCAGTACGAGGCCCTTGAACAGGGATAAGGATATATTCCGTCTGTATATGCACTCCGACCATGCGTAGACGCGTCTGCCAGCACTCGGAACACTTGCCTGCCCAAATCCGAATTTATGCGACTTTTTCCGAACAGCCATACTCTACGAGAGAAGATCTCAGAGATCCGAATCGTGTCGTTATCACTCTGTGTAATACCTGTGTGTTGTAATACCAGTGTGACCGACTTAATTAGTGAACTATTACAAAGTCCGCTTTCGCGGCGCACTGACAATGAAAAGAGGAGTGTTTTAGCTATTTAACACAATGTTACAGTCAGACAATTCTTCAATTTCTTCATTAATTTTAGTTTTGGCGGTAATTCGTTCGTAAGTCACACTCATTCACTCTGCACTTATTAAACAACCAAACGATATGTCTATTGTTTGCGTTATCCGCAATGACTTCGTCCCCTTTATTTCGGATAAACGGGGTTCTACTGTACTACGACGACTACGACTACGACTACTACGACTATTATTATTATTATTATTATTATTATTATTATTATTATTATTATTATTATTATTATTATTATTATTATTATTATTATTATTATTATTATTATTATTATTATTATTATTATTATTATTATTATTATGACCGCCTCCGTAGCGCAGTGGTAGCGCGCCTATCTGTGGCGCGGAGGACCCGGGTTCGATTCCCGGTACCGCATGGGATTTTTCCCCCGCTGGGAGGTCTGGTACGGGGTGCACTCAGCCTCGTTAGGTCCCTGGGGGGCCAATTGAGGAGCTATCCTGATAGAAAGGTAGCGTCCCTAAAAGGTCAAAGTAGTCGCCTTACGGTCGGGGGAGTCGGCGTGCTGACCCCTGCCACCCCCAACCTGCACTCCTCCGTGGCCTTGGCTGCGGCTGGAGGACGCAGCGGCCGGGCGATGAGGGTAACCTCTGAATAAGGGGAAGACGCCCTAGGGAAATTATTATTATTATTATTATTATTATTATTATTATTATTATTATTATTATTATTATTATTATTATTATTATTATTATTATTATTATTATTATTATTATTATTATTATTATTATTATTATTATTATTATCATTATTATTATTATTATTATTATTATTATTATTATTATTATTATTATTATTATTATTATTATTATTATTATTATTATTATTATTGTTATTGTTGTTGTTCTTGCTGTTACACCTTGCCTACCCTAAAATTTTGACTGCGAGCCGCCACTGATCTGAACAACAGTACTTTCAAACGTCTATCAATGGGAACGTGTATTAATTATATAATTTTAACAGTTTCATCTTCGTTAGTCGATAAAAGCAACTCAAGGAACTTACCATGCACACCGAACACTGCAATATTCATATTTGTTCTAGATAATATCCAGTTTTCGTAAATAAACGTAAACGAATATCTAGAAACAAAAGCAGACTACCTAAACTTTTGTAGGGGCGTAGCATAGGGGACGCTAATGCGCTGAGCGTTCCTCTTATTTTTCTGTGTTTAATTGTTGTATATCTATTTTGTTTTGTAATAATTTTAACGCAGAACAACAACTTTATACAATCATTTAGCACTGATTTTTTCGCAGATCATTCTGTTCTGCTATATTTAGCTAAAATAGCAAACACAAAATTTACAAGTCAATCCGTTCCGTTCTAAAGCAGAGACGTACGCTAACACAAGGCAGCGTTCACAGCGTGAATGTGATATGGCTAGGACTGTCTCCTCGCAAACCCCTCACTGTGCCCCTCACCTATCTGCTGCCTGTCCCTCTCACCTCCGCAAGCCTCTCACATAGCCATCTTATACGCTAGCGTTTATAGCCGTATGCTATGGCGCGGTTCTGACTCCGGAGTATTGTTGAGATACTGCAAATTGTATTTCTTTGCGAATAAAGTGGTTGTACCATACATAAACTCAGAGTGCGTGTGATATTTTCATCATAAGAATGAGTGACGTTCCACATCAGCTAAGGTGCTTTCTTTAATTTTTTCTTTCCTTCTTTGGTTTTTTTTTTTTTTTTTCGAATTTTGGAAATGTATTCGTTTTTTCGCACTATATGGCTTGTATTTTATATACTGTTTTTTGATAGTTGTATATTTTTATTAAATGTATTTAATATACATTTTAGCTTATTACAGTTTGGAAT
This sequence comes from Tenodera sinensis, assembly GCA_030765045.1. Classification (NCBI taxonomy): domain Eukaryota; kingdom Metazoa; phylum Arthropoda; class Insecta; order Mantodea; family Mantidae; genus Tenodera; species Tenodera sinensis. Next base: position 40,986,131 of record CM060972.1, on the reverse strand, counting down.
GAAAGATGTTGTGTACTATGGAAACTACAATAACTAAAAGTGTTATTTTAATTTTATTTCTTTTGGTATTATAGTGTTCTTAAGAAGTAATATTAAAAAAAAAAAAAAAACAATCAAAAGACTAAGTAGAAAGTTTTCCGAGAATCCTGTGCCCTTTACTACTTCAAAAAGCTATCTCTTCACGCTCACTATGGTCAGGTAAAAAAGAGTCAATTGCCAAGAATGCTAATCTGTCCAGACTATCAAATGACAGAATGGTCAACATCCATATAGGTATGTTAAACTGTTCTTAATCATCAGCCATCACTTCAATATTTTTCTAATTGAGAGTTTTACTTTATTCTTTTCTGTGATTTAACAATTCACAGGAATGAACTTAAAAGAAAGTGAGAACTAATTTTTATGTTCAAAACTGCTGGAATTTTGTGGTTTTTTCTTTTTGGGGCTAAATAAGGCAATTTTGCTTCAATCTGCACTCATCGCTAAAATAGTAATATTTAATATTGGTCAACATCACACAATTCGGAGAGATAGTGGGAAATCGCTTTAATATGTCTGTCACCTTTATCCTTAATGCGAAAAAAGAGTACCCTAGCTATAGCGTTCCCATTTGTTTTTTATTTCACGCTACGCCATTCAACTTTTGTTAATGGTGCTACGAACTTTCTGCCTTGACTTAATATCACATGAATAGAACGCACATTACCCAGCACAGCAACAGCCGAAATCTTTGGGTGGCTATCCGTGGGAGTCGAAAGTACTAAGTGTCGGTGGTTCAAAAGCTTTTTATCAGGAATGGAGAATCAGGATAAAGGGTAAATGGCATCATTGGAAATAAACAAAATAACAACGCTGCCAGGTTCAAAGATTCCTTCACGCGGAAGGAATCTACAACTGAATTGCATTCTGTTTAAGACATCATTAATTATTTTATTCAGTGGCATCAGGTTCTTCTAATTAAACATTTTGTGACGAGCGGTACCCGATTTTCTATCGTATGGTATATAATACACTAATTTCATTTTCCTTCGGTGCTTTGAGTCGTATTCTCGTAGTGTTATATTTGTGTCGTATTACTGCATAATTAAGTATAAATGAATGTAATCGTCCTGAGTGGTTAAATTTTCTAAAATAATTATTTCCGCTTCTTGTGCCTGAAAGCTTTTAGTTTTCGTAGATGTCGATATTTTCTAACATGAACAAGATATAATGCTTTCTTGCGTCCGTGGTAAGCAAATTAAGTAATAACAGTACACGAAGGAAGTAAATTCTTTAACATGGTAATAATCTTCACATTCAAATGCGGGTATTTTAAAGGAAAGTATCACCTAGGCGGTCCGGGTTCGATTCCAGGGACCTGCATGTGGTATTCGTGGTGGACCAAGCGTCAGGGCGGGTTTTCTCCGGGTGTTCCCGTTTCCCCCGCCACTCATTCCACCAATTGCTCCATTATCACCTTTCCAATCATCGATTTCGCCTGCATTTCATATCATCCTCTTCCTCACTGTCATACCTGGTGGTTGGCTGACCACCCGCTTCCAGGTCTTCACTCTGTCCGGTCCATAGGTTCCGGTGTCCCCGACAGGCGTCTGACTAGGCACTGGCTTGTAAGTTCTACGTAAGGGGAGGGTAATCAGGAAAAAAAGAAGTATTAATTTCTAGAAGCATGATTGATCGTTGAAGTAGACGAATTCCCTGTTTTATCTACAGCAGTTGGATTCAATACATTCTAAAGCTTTGAGTTTTAAAATTTCAATCGTATTGCAGCAGTATGAGAATATTGTATAATAGTATGTTATATATGGGATATATAAATAATGATGTTCCCGTTAAAACAGAAAGGAAGTGAAAATAAACAAAATGTGCGCTATGTGGGATTCGACCACGTTCAGGGTATCACTCTGGATCCGCGCTAATACGCTTTAATCCGCTCAGCTACTGCTGAGTACAGAAATTCCGTATGGATTTTTAATGTTGTTATTTAACGACGCTGTCAATTACCAGGATCACATCAGCGTCGCCGGTGTGCCGGAATTTTGTCCCGCAAGAGTTCTTTTACATGCCAGTAAAACTACTGACATGGAGCTGTCGTTTTTAAGCACACTTAAAAAATCATTGGTCTGGGCCGGATTTGAACCCGCGATCTTCGGATCAGCGCCTAACCAACTGAGCCACCCAGACCGACATCCGTGCGGATGATTAAGCTTACGTTGGTAAGTAAAGAGCTCAACATTGACAGCGCTGTTACTTCTTGTCCATTGTTTAATCAAAATCCGACAGTAATAATATATTTTCTGCAGGTGTAGTAACGTTGCATTTGCAGTACTTGCGTGTTATTGTAGAATGATTGCTAACATATTGGTTTTCAAAGCTGTGAGGTGAGCGGATGGCTGTCATTCTCTCTGAACAGCAAGGGAAGCATATATGGCAAATTTAATTCTCATACCATCTATTTAGAAACGCCTGAGAATTAGGTGACCCTTCGCACAGGTCTCATTGGAGTTGGGTATTTACTTTTGTGAAAGGTAGTACGTCATGCTTACTATGGTGCGTGCGCGCGGCGAGTCTGTGCGTCTTTGTTTAGTCTGCCTGCCGCTGGAGGTGCTCACAGAACACCTGTTGTGCTGTTGTTTCTGTGGGTTTGTCTTGAATCGCTGAATGGAGTCAGATGCGGTCGTGTGAAAAGAGGGCATTGGGCACGTACAGGATTTTGCATTTGATCTGGGGTTTTAGCTGCTTGGCTGGAGCAATGATTATGAATTACTACTGGAAAGGTAACAGTTTCATGTCTTAACGTATACTTAAGATGCTAACACGTAATGATTGAGGGAACGAAAGTGCCATATACCTATTCAGCCTCCCCTTTAAACATATTTTCCTGTATAGTAGGTAAACTAATCGTGATATGTCAGCAAAGTATTCCATTTTGTTAATACTGCACTTGCGCAGAAAGAATTACCGTCCCAGTTGTATTAGCCTACCTATTCCGCTAAAATGGCGACATTTTAACCTCTAAATGCACTCGTTAGGGTTACTCTATATTCATCATTATTTAGCTTAAAAGTTAGCGAGCGTCTAAAGTTCGTCCTCGCTTCTTTATCCGCTATTTGAAACCAAGTCGCACACACATTAACCCAATACTATCTTGGGTAAATCTCGAAAGCAGAAGACCATCTATTCACAGCAGCTCCCTATTTCCTGACGGCCTTCGTTCGCTTCATAGTTACTTGTTTGTTCCTTTTTCGTGTATTGACATGACATTAATGTAGCTCATTTCGATCTCGCGATGTTTTTCGACCAAATGTTGGCGTCTCTTTAGAATAAACTGCAGAGGTAGAAAGCGCTTTCTACTGACTGAACCGTCAACTAATTAGTAATGATAGACAGGGAACAAAGGGCCCACTTCCCCCAGGGCTTTCAGTGATATCTATGCTGTTGTGTAAATATAACGTGCATCCCACAGCTTCTTCAGATATACACAAGATTATTGAGTTTGTAAAAAGCAAAAACTCATTTGGATGGGAGAAGATAAGCACAACATTATTAATACACGTATTGTGTAACAGTGTTAACTAAGCCTCTTAGTCATATAATCATTCCTTTGTTATGTGGATATTTTCAGAAAGAAGGAAGTACCTGTATAATAATAAAACCTTCAAAAGAGGGAAAAACTCCTGCCACCCAATCATGGGCATGGGGGGCCAAGGGGGGCTATGGCCCCCTCCATGGAAATTAATTAATTTAATATGCCGTCAATTACTATTAGACTGTTGTTTTAATTTTGATTGAATAGACTTTTTATTTACCACAAGTTAATAAGCTTATCCTCAACAAATACTATAACTCATATCTTTTACAATTTTGAACAATAAAATAATGAATGTTGTTTGATTGCAGCCCTTCCCTGAAAATAAATTATAGTTTTAAAAAATAACAAAAACATGCTTTTTAATAAACCAAACTAAAAAGTAGAAAATAATTTTTAAGTATGAAGAATTTGTTCTACTATAAAGTGAAGTAGTCCATTATATTTCAAAATTTTGTAATAAGTTTAAAATAAAAATTAATTTATATTAGTAAAATCAATTTTATTGTAAAAAAGCGTGGGATGCTTTTTGCTTTACTTTTAACATAACTTTACTTTTATAAACTGTAAATATTTATAACATTAGGTATCTGACACCCCATGCTTTTGTACAATAAAATTTATTATTTTGTTAATATAAATTAATTTTTATTTTAAATTTACTACAAAATTTTGAAATATAATGAACTGCTGACTTTATAGAAAAAATTCTTCATACTTAAAAATTATTTTTAACTTTTTAGTCTCAATTTTTTTCATAATTTTTAATTTGAAATCTTGTAGAAATTTCTGAGTTCGAAACTCCTTTCAAATATTTTTTTTCTAAAATCCAAATCACTTTTTTCTGGAACAGTGTTAGATTAAAATTACTGTTTTAACTACACTATCAGCTGTTGTGGTCTTCCTGGCCCTGGGTAAACTTCGAGTCGCAATCCTTCCCCCGAAATCTCGGTCCCTCTCAGGTTCTCTCTCCGGGCATTACAGTCTTTCAATATTTCTAAGCGGTTTAATTCCTTTTCCCAGCATTGATTTCTAAACTACCAGGTATTATGGGTATCTTGGCCCTGTATGAACTCCGGTCTGTGGTATTTCCACTGGATCTCATGTTCCTTTGTCCTCTTTCTGGACATCTATGTCATCCAATATATATGTATTTATTAAAGCAATTTTCAGGGTGCATGTAGAAATGTGGCTTAGTGACATCTAAAATGTAATAACTGTAGTATTTCTATAAATTTAGCTTAGTCATTCTTTATCCTGACGATCCTGTTCAAGACATTGGGACAAAGTCATGATATTGTATTCTCAGCAGTCCTTAAGATGCGTGCAAATTTTCAAGTCAATCAGAGAACTAAAGTTGGTGAAAATTACATTGAAAGATTGTTACATTGATAAATGTATCTAAGAAATCTTTATCTTGATGATCCTGACCAGGACATTAGAACAAAGTCGTGATATTATTGTTATTGTATTGTCATTGGTCTCTGACATGTGTGCAAGTTTTCAAGTTAATCAGACGACTCTAAGTTGGTGAAAATTGTGTCAAAAGATTCTGTTACATTGATAAATTTAGCTAATTAATTTTGTTTTATCCCAATGATCCTGGTCAGGATCTTAGGATAAAGTTATAATATTCTTGTGCTGTCATTGGACCTTGACATGTGTGCAAATTTTCAAATCAATCAGATGACTGTAAGTTGGTGACAATTACGCGCGCACACACACACACATGCATGCGCGTGCACACATACACACACACACACACATGCGAAGCTAATATAAAGCATGTAAAAGGTTTGCTGACCTCCATGTATCCAGTTATAAGCTCATGTCTCTTCTGACTGCATTTTTTAAAGTCTTGGAGAGAGCAGTGGATAATTATGTTGTAAATGATGTAGAGTTAAATAAAATTTCCTCTGCATCCCAATTTGGATTTAGGAAAAGTAAGTCAGTAGAAAAAGCTATATGGCTATCCAGATAAGACAGGCTATGGTGTGAACAGGAATCAGCTCATTCTTTTAGTCCAGTTATGGCCCAATGAAGTAAAATTATAGTTACCTAATGCATTCATGTTCTAAACAAACAAAAGAATTGCTTGTTGAATTCATACAAAAGATAATTGCATTATGATGGTATAGAATGTTAGCCACGTGTCAGACTATCATTACTAGACAATTCAGATTTGCATCATAGCTGTCTATCTTGTTAGCCACGAAAAATCTACAGGTGTACAGATTCACCACTGGAATATTAACAGCATTAAATAAAAAAGTGACAGCCAGAAGCATATATTCCAGGAAGCATAAGTATTGCTTCCCATTTATTTGTTAATAGGAATTTCTATATTTCTATATTTTCATTAAAGTTGCCCCTTGTGGAAAATTTTGTGAAGCAATTTTCAAACGGAGTGCAGGAATTGATATATAGGAGGCACTTGTTGAAGTTGTTTACTGAGGACCTAACAGATGGCATGGGCTGTTTGATGATGGTTGACATTTGCATACATACTTGTACACTGTTGATACAATCTCCTTTTGTGGAAGCAGGATATTTTTTGCTTATCTCCCTATGGGTAATCCAAGTTACTGCTTGTCAAAGGTTAGGAAAGAAAATCAAGTCTTTTTGTGTTTTCTTTATAAATGATAGCAGTTTAATATTACTTGATATTCCACAGATTTTTATGGAATGTTTGTTTAACAAGTTCCATTCCTAAAGACAGAATTCCACATGCTTAATCATAAAATACAGCTAAATGCTTTGGGGCATGGTAATTAGATAAAAAGACATGTTTAATTGCTTACTGAAAGCAATTTTGAGCCTACAAACTGCTTTTGCTTTATGGCAAGAGCATGAATGCAGCAGGGAGTAATGAAATATTTGTGTGGCAGATATTGACATATTGACAAATCAGCCAAAGCTCATCATTTCTGGTCAACTCAGCATACCATAAAACAGGATATCAAATCAGCTGAACTGATAATTTGGGAAAAAATACACATAAAGAAGAATGTTCACCTACACCGTGAATTTTGAAATACCATAAGCAGATGACATCCTGAAGTTTACATCCAGGAACCCATGTAGCAGCACAGTCACAACACATTCTTCCTCTTCAAATGCCACTTGAGAAATTGTTGATAATGAGAATGCTAGTTTTTGAAATACGTCTGAAAAATTTTTATTTATTTCTTCTAAGTATCACAAGGAAGAGTGTGTGATGGGATGGGTAGCTACATTTATATATATCTATGGGTATATAGCACTTTAGTGTTAATCATTACAGCAAAGAGAGGAAAAAGAAGCCATAACAAATTGAAACTATAAATAAAAGCATGTTATAGGATTATACTTATACATTTTTGGAAATGGTAATCATTTTAATTTACAAAAAAAGAGGAAAAAAAGACAGTATCAGAGTCAAAGAACTTATTAAATAAAAATCTGATTTGTTGCACTCACATGACTTTCTCTACTCATTCTTACAAACTCTTATTCCTATATCTTCTTCGTGTTAGTTGAGATAACATTTGCAGAAATTATCTTATTTTGCTTGTTTTCTTGCAGGTACAACAGAAATATGGGTACAGTAGACTTTGAGCGAGTCAAATCTTTTAAATCTTTCAAATTCCATTCTCTTTGCGTGGTTAACGTATAAAAAATGAATAATGATGTTCCATTTCACAGAAGTATAGCTTCTCCAGAACTTACACCAATAACAAGGAATATCTCTGAAATGGTTCACTCTACAAAAAAAAATTATTTAGGCATAAATTGTGTGTTTTAGCAAGATCTACATGTTTTGTATAATAGGATTTGATGTATCTCTTACGGTTTACCAGTTATGCAAAAGTCATCCAGAGTAAAAAGACTTTATGGACATAGTCAGAAAATTCAAGATACCTATACATTTCATTTGACATCAAAATATCTCAAACATACGGCTTTTTAATCAAAATCGTTTAGAGCCATTTTCAAGAAAATCAAAATTTTTGAAAAATTTTCCATTTAAAGGGTAGTTCAGGGTGGAGCGATTTTCTTCAAAATCTCTTCGTTTTTGAGTTATGCTGTCCACAGTGACAGACAGACACACAGATACACGGCCCTTTTTCTAAAAAATTTTTTTTTACTCAGGAGGCCTCAAAACATATATTTCTGGTGAAATCTCATCATTTAATTTTTGGATGGAGTACAATACTTCCTCTACTTTACTAACTGTAGGAGAGAAACTAAAAAAGAGGAAAAAAGAAACAGTATCAGAAGCAAACAACTTATGAAATAAAAATTATAAACAAGTGGTAAAGAGAATATTAATATTTCTGAGAGCATTAATTTTTATCATAAATGTATTAAGAGTTATGTATTAAACTCTGATGTTTCTTCAAACAATCACTAAAAACCAAACTTTTGGAATAAAAAGTTTTTCATAAAACTGGCAAAGATTAAATTAAAATTTGTTGGAAAATACTCAAACAATTGTTGTAAGTTTTATTCCAGTAACACTTGCGCTTGTTTGTAATTTATTTTACTTGGTTAAATTAGCACTAGGGATCAAGCCTTCATACAGGAAACAAAAAGTTGCAGAGTTTGGACAATGGAAAGTGGGAGGGGTCAGTCTGTTGCATGGTCGCCACACACAGGAGGCCAGGTACAGTCGACACTTGAATGTTGTAGATAATGTTGTTGCATAATTTATATTCTATGCTGTCACCATGTGCAGTGAAATATTCACCTCCCAATTCTTGTACAAGTTCAGCAGTATGTGAATATTTTGATTTTCATGCTGGAGGCATTTTATTCTATGTGGAATAATGAGAGACTATGCACTGTATGCAGTGAGCTCAGTTGTGTTTTGTACTGTGACTGTACAAAAGGCAGGAATCACTATTTGATCTTTTCTATTGCATCACTGATTTTACTCATAAGAAAATTGGCTTTGTTGAAGTGAGATAATACTTTTCTTTCTTAGAAATTTGCAGGAGCTGGCAGTTTTGGAGGTCATTCAGATCTATCTGGAGTCTTATTGTTCTCCAGCTTCTCTTCTTGTTCATGAATGTATTTGGGACAGATGGAGCCATCTGTGTCATGTAACTGGAAAACAAATTTAATAAATACTTGTATGTCACTGTACATTTATTTGTTGTTAGCTAATGCTGGATTTCTGACAATGATGTCATTAATCGTCTTGCTCTCCAATATTTTTCACTGATGGATGGGGCACTATACATTTATTTAAATACACACATTTGTTACAAATGCCTGAAAATGAACAAAAATAGAACTCCAGCTAATGCAGGTCCCCTAAGGGTGCATGCACCAGTGCATTGGACTACGAAAAGTTGACCTCGGTGCAAACTTCCATTCACTCTTTCCTTACTCTTCTCCTCTCTCCCTTTGTCATCTCCCTCTTCCCATGCTCAACACTATTGCTTTCTCACTGCATAATGTGTAGTGTGGTGTGCAGTGTTAAACAGATTATGTTATTACTTATTTATGCCAACAATCTTGTTGTTAGTGTTTTTAAACACACAAGCTGCACGTGGGCAATGTTTGGGAGGTAGAACTGTGGCATGGAATTTTTCAGATCCAGGTCTACCTGATTAATGATGATTTTAGTACCAAATCTGGTCTTTTGTTTTAATGATCTAGGAAGCACTATTACGAACCTCACTTTTACTTCTCTACTAGTAAGTGGAGAGAGTATTCTATTCCACACAAAAATTCACTGTCAAGGTTTCACCATAAATGGTTTTGAGACCCCCTGAATGCAAAAAAAAGCATTTTTAGGAAAAGGTCCATATGTGTGTGCATGGGCATGCACATGCATGCATGTATGTGTGTGTCTGTGGACAGCATAACTAAAAAATCTCATGTGTTGCACTCACATGAATTTCTTCTTATTCCTATATCTTCTTCCTTTTAGTTGGGATAAATGTTGGTTCAAATTATCTTATAGCTTATTTCCTTGTATGTGCAAGGGGAATATGGGGATACAGTAAGGTTTGAGTGATAGTCAACTCTTTTAAACTTTTGAGATCCCACTCTCTTTGCACACTTAATATATAAAAAAATGAACAATGATGTTCCATTTCACAAAAGAAGTTTTCTGAAACTCACACAAATAACAAGCAGTATCTCCAAAATGCTTCACTCTACAAAAAAATTTATCCAGACATAAATTGTGTGTTTTAGCGAGGTCTACATTTTTTCTATACTAAGATTTTGTCTATCTCTTCATGTTTTATGAGTTATTTAAAAGTCATCCAGAGTAAACAGGACTACATAGGCTATAGCCAGAAAATTCAAGATATAATTTAATTTGTCATCAAATTATCTTAAACATATGGCATTTTAATCAACATCGTTACAGCCATTTTCAAGAAAAACAAAATTTTTGAACAATTTTCCATGTAAAGGGTAGCTTAGGGTGGTACTATTTTCTTCAAAATCTTCGTGTCGCATCCTTGAAGGACTATAAACTTAGATACCAACTTTCGTTTTTAACCAACTTTTTGTTTTTGATCCACAGGCTGAGAGAGACAGACACACACACCCCCACACACACCACATCACACACACCCACACGCACTACACCCCACACCACACACACACCGCACCACACCACAACTTACACACCACACATGGAACTTTTTCTAAAAATGCTCTTTATTTCTGGTGAAATCTGGACATCGAATTTTTGGGTGGGTTACAATACTTCCTCTACTTACCAGTAGAGAAAGTAAAAATGAATAGTTGGTTAAAACCCAAAGTTGGTATTGAAGTTTAATATCTTTCAAGGATGTGACACGAAGATTTTAAAGAAAATTTCACCACCTCAAACTATCCTTTACATGAAAAATTTTAATTTTCTTGAAAATAGCTCTAACGATTTTGATTAAAATGACACATGTTTAAGATGTTTTTATGACAAGTGAAATGTTTATCCTGAATTTTCTGGCTATAGCCCATGTAGTCCTATTTACTCTGGATGACTTTTCCATAACTGGTAAACCTTAAGAGATAGACCAAATCTTATCTGCTACACAAAAATGTAGAACTTCCTAAAACACAAGTTATGTCTAAACATATTTTTTTGTAGAGTGAACCGTTTCGGAGATATTCCTTGTTATTTGTGTGCATTTTAGAAAAACAAACTTCCATCAAATGCAACATCATTGTTCGTTTTTTTATAGGTTAATGGTGCAAAGAGTGAGTGAGTGATGTTTAAGGGCCCATCGACAACTTGGTCATTTGTGCCCCAAGTCAGAACCTTAAAGTAACACTGGCTCACAATTTTAAAAATTCAAGCATAAAAACATAAAGTTAAAGAGATGAACGTTAAAAGTGCAAAGAATTAAACATGAAAGTTAAAAATGTAAAATATAAAAAACGTGATGTTTAAAACAATTGAAATGGAAAATGCTAAAATGGTAAAATCAGGGTAATGCTAAAACATATCACCGAAGACTAAACTATTCAAAAGCTAAAACAAGTTAAACTTGCTGCGCTAGCCCTATGTCTGCAACGAAGCGCAGCGCATTATTCACAGCAACTGCATCGTCGCCCAAAACAGAACGCAGCGTAACACCCAGACCAAGGGACTGGCGCTCTTGAGCGTAACGCGGACAATCTAAGAACACGTGCGACACAGAGAGTTGAAAGTCGCACGCTGGACACATTGGGGCCGGGTCGCCACGTAGCAGATATGCATGAGTGGCGCGGGTGTGATATATTCTTAAGCGTGTTAAAAGAACTTCGGACCTCCGATTGTCCCTGCAAGATGTCAGCCAGGGAGCTACGGTGTCCTTGATCGTCCGCAGTTGTGTGCCAGTGAATGCCTCCCAAGATTTCTGCCAAACCAAAAAAAGATGGCACCGGACGTACCGCTGCACATCTCTAGGAGACCGTGTCTGTGTGGACAACTCCGGCAAACGACATGCAGATTTGGCGGCCGCATCTGCTTCCTCATTACCGTAAATACCCACGTGGCCTGGGGTCCATGTAAAAACAAACTGGTATCCGCGTGATTGTAATTGAGAAACGAGTGTCTGAATCTTTACAATTAAAACCGAGCCAAGCCAAGCCCAGAAACTGCTGCAGAGCCTGGATAGCGCTCAGAGAATCTGAGCAAACTATAAAATTTCCAGAAACTGAGCTAGAGATAAAAAAGTAAGAAATAAAACATGGCAAAAAGCTCGGCAGTAAAAACAGAAGCGAAGTCCGGCAGGCGGTACTTGTGTGCCTCACCGTTATATACGAAGCTACATCCCGTAGCTCCCCCCAACTGGGAACCATCTGTAAATACCGGAGTGTAAGTCAGGTAACGGCCCAGAAGTTGGGTGAAAAGTTGTTGAAACACCGACTGAGGGGTATCCACCTTAGCAAAGCCCGAGAGCTCAAGATCAAACTGGGCACGTTGGAGTTGTCAAGGAGGATAGTGGGGAAGAGTATGACGTTCTACAGCAGGCATCCGGAAGTCCTGAGCTGCGAGCAATTCGCAAAACCGAATACCGCTTGGACGGGATATAGTGCTATTTCTCCGATAACGATGAGCAAGTTCCGGGCGCAATACGGATTTAAAAGAAGGGTGACCGGGGTGAGCTGCTAACCGGGCCACGTAAGAACATAATAAAAACGAGCGCCGAAGAGAGAGTGGAGGTTCACCAGATTCAACATACAGACACTCAAAGGCACTGGGAGGTTATTTTTAACATCACGGGGTTAACTTACACCAATATTTAAAATTTAAATATAGCAGCTACTAATGATTAGAATAAATTGAAATTTGGTGTGATTATAGTTCAAGCATTTGTACATTTAACTCCTACATAATAATTAAATTACATTCACAGAATTCCATGCAAAAGGGGCATAAAGCACACTATGTATTCTGAAAAAAAAAATGTTACACCTCATACTTTAGGTACACTTTTCTTGTAGAATTTTGAAGCTACAGGCACCAAATTTTTATCTGAATAACATAATGCATAGCTTGACATCGCCGGTTAAACATAAATCCTATGTAGTTTGTTTTTTGCACATAAAAATTATTTAATTCTATATAGGAAAAATATGCTAATATTTTTAAGCATTATTTTGTTTCTCCACATTATAGCTGTAATTCACAAAAGCTTTAACCGGCTGTACTCAACAAACCTGGATAAATAAGCACTAAACATTTGATATCAATATCTCCTATAGTTTTTGAGAAATGTGTACCTGAAGTGTAAAAAATCAAGGTTTTGGGAAATTGCGATCAAAGCTGAAGTACCATTCTTTTCAAATTACACATACTTTCAGAATGCCTGCTCCATATTCCTGCTCACTTAAGTTTTCCTCATCTTTTCTTTTCCTTTTCTTAGTTCTAGCTTTATTTTCAAGCAACTGAACTGCCCTTTTTGCCTCTGAGAGTCGACATATATTTTTTTATACAGGCTTCCTTCATATTCTAACTTTTATATCCATTTTTTCCATCACTGTAAATCTACCACCATTATAACAAATAATACTATACCTATGTTTTATATATATATCATTTTAAAGCTGAAGAATTATATATACCTTTTTTTATTAAAAACAAAAAATCGATTTTTTGAAGTCAATCGACCTCCCAGTGTCCTCAACACGACTAGTGCGGAAAGCTCCGGTAGCTAGACGGATACCAGCATGATGGATTGTATCTAAAAGAGGCGGACGCTGCGCCGTAGATAAAACTGCCATAGTCCAATTTGGACCGCACCAGGGAACGATATAACCTCAACATGACTGTCCGATCGCCGCCCCAAGATACTCCAGATAAAACTCGGAGTACTCGAAGCGATCGATGGCGGGAAGCACGAAGTTGGCAAAGAGAACGGAATTTCAAAGCTTTCAAAGATCTGACTATCGCCTACTGTATTCCCATATTCCCTTTGCACCTACAAGGAAATAAGCAATGGGATAATTTCTGCAAATGTTTGCAAACTAGCACAAAGAAGATCGAGGAGTAAGAGTTTTTAAGAATGGTTAGTACAAGAGTAGAGAAAGGCATGTGAGTGCAACATATCAAGAGTTTTGGACAAAGAATGTTCTTCTCCAAGAAGTAGCAACAACTTTAAATTTTCCTCTGTATCGTCCCCTGTGATTTCACCATATGTATGTGTACCTACTCTTCTGTGGTATGTTTTAACGGGGTTACATTTGACTGCAGTTGCATACATTTTTCTCCATAAAAACACTAGTTTTATTGAAAAAATTAATATTTTTACAATTTAAGACAGCTGCAAATACTTGAAATTTATTTATTTAGGTTAGGATAACAACAAATCAAAGAAAGAGCCAATAAAGTTATAGAAAATTAATAAATCCATATGTTGCTTGTAAGCAACGCTACCAATTAAAATACCGTCGGTCTGGGCCGGATTTGAACCCGCGACCTTGGGATCAGTAGGCCAGCGGCTAACCACCTGAACCACCCAGACCGACCGCGCGAGTTGAGCCGAGGTTAACCGAGCACGGTGCAGGGCAGCTCTGCACCTTGGATTGCACCCAGTTCGATTTTAAGCTTTGAGAGGCGTTGATCTAACGTAATTCGCAAAAAATCTTCTCGGCCATTTCACGGCGGGGGTCTAACCTTGGCGGAAACAGTAACTAGAAATTCACTTCGTTACAGAAAATGCTGTAATTGTGTCCCTATAAACCAGGAACGTAACATAAAACTAGTATACCATCAGGGCATGAATCCTAAGTAGGACAGATGTTACAATATCACCTAAAGGGGGAATCACGATTTTTCTCGGCATAGTTTGTAGTTTTACTATAAAGTTTTAAGAATTAGAAGAAATTATCCGAAGCTCTCATGATAGTGGGCTAGGGCGTCATGCCTTGGTTCCCTGCCACGAAATGCGGCCCGGGTTCGATCCCACTCCTGGGGGTGCGGATTTTAAGTCCCGGACTCAGCATCGTGAGGAAATTGAGGAGTTTGAGATGGGTAAGCGGCCCTGGTCATGAAAGCCAACTTTCCGGCTGGGGGTGTCGAGATTCTGACCACATCTCCCCGTATCGGTTGGATCGCTCACCTCTACCTTGCGTATGTGGGCGTGAGGCCGGCAGTCGGACTGGCAGGCCCTGGTCCAATATGGACTGTAGTGCCACGGTTTTTTTTTTTTTTTTTTTTCCCTCATGACCCTCAGAGAAAACCCTGATTTATATTTATTACTAGAAGTTGAAATACACATGAAGGCATATAATTTAAAAATTTCAACAGCCAAGACAAAATCCATGGCTTTTAAAGGGATAAATCATATAATATATTATTGATAAAGGTTTTATATATAATATAAAAAAACGAAGACCTGAATATAGAGTTAAACAAATTGATAAATGAACGGAACAATGTAGATAACATTGAAAATCAAAACATCAAAGGAGACAAATGAAATTTTATAAAGTAATGGCAACAAACGGAAGTGAAAACTGGATTATGAATAGGACAGATAAGAAAACAATTGAAGCAGCATAGATGAAGTTCATGACAGTTGTAGCTGCATATACCTAACCTTCTAGACCTGGCGTCGGCAAACATGTACTCAATGAGGCCTCGCAGCTATGACGTGTCAGGGGCAGCGCTTACTCTGCCTCCCCCTCCCTCACAGCCTTAACTGGCACTGCATACACACCGATCACGTATTTACCTGCACTTCTAAACATGTCTGTCAAAGTGTAATTTAATACTAAGACTTAAAGATAAATTTCTGCGCTTTAGAGCACATGTAATTATTCCTGGTCTATTAAATTTGATATCTAGAATAGCACTTTGATTATTTCTTCTCTCATCATGTAAGGAACGTAAGGTGTTTGTTGTGCTCTGAAGTTCAAAAAGGCACTCATCAATGGAACATCAAGCGGCATTATGATACATGTCATAAGATCACCATACAATCATAGACAAGCATGTATTCATAAATTTATACCACGATTTAAAGTAGCATAACACTGACGTAATGTCTTTCATTCATTTTATTTTTTTTTTAATTTATTTTTTTATTTTTTAGATCTAGATCGGACGAACCAACTGCAACAGCTCAAAGAGCAATATTCAAATAATACACCTAATATTAATTCAAATATTACAACTGATAAACAACTTCACACCAGCTATGCTGTTGTTTTGGAGATTGCTCAGTTACTGAGGTGTTTTAGTGATGGAGATTTCATAAAAAATTTGAGAGTAAAGTTGCCAACATAATTTTCCCTGAACAATATGATATTTTTAGTAATATTGCATTATCACCACGAACCATACAGAGAAGGATACATAAAATAGCAGAAATAACCGAAGAAAGACTACAAACCGAGGTCCATGAATTTAAAGCCGTTTCTCTCGCGTTGGATGAAAGCACTGACAACGTTGACACAGCACAATTGGTAATTTTCACTCGTGGAGTTACTAACAACCTCTCGATACAAGAATTTATGCTTGAAGTCATTCCACTTAGGGAACATACAACAGGGACAGGATTATTTCAAGCATTTAAGAAATATGTAGAAGGAAAGAAACTGAATCCAAGAAAATCTTGTATCGCGATTAACAGATGTTAATTTGCGTGCTATACTGAGAGTGGCTACTTGTGGTATATCACTAGATTTTCATGATACATTGCAAATAGAAGTGAATCGAAATATATTGCTCAAATAACTAGGCCTATCTAAAGTATCGTAGACCAAAATAGCTGGATTCAAGTATGTGCACTATTCCTTATTGTACTCTGTAGCGAGCGAGTCCAGCACTGACACTGAACGAAGGTCAATGCCATCCCCTGTTCTACATTACGTCATGTGTATTGCGGGTTGGATGTTGAGACGTTATACTCACCCCTCATTGAGTACATGTTTGCCGACGCCTGTTCTAGACAAAGAAATGAAGAAATTCGAAAACGGTTACATATGTACCGGGTGGAAGGGAACGTATTACACTCCTTCGAATATGTGCTTCACAGAAGCATTACAAACAAAAAAGTCATTGGTTCTTTGATCAGTAGATTTCGTAAATATAAATGGTTTTTTGTTTCAAACTGGATGCGTAATTCCACAAGAATGTACGACGATAATTGTTTGTTACTTGTAAGATGCGTAGAGTAACATATTTCTGACATAGCTTTGGTAATAATTATGGAACATCATACAGGTTTCGAAATAATTAATCACTTAAAAGAATTGAGTGAATACCACGCAGCTTTTTCAGACGTGAAGTAACTCGACAACGTTGCGTTGAGGTTGGTCAGGGAATTGAACTGGTTTCTGGATGTAAACAGATCGGTCGCTCTGCATGGTAGTGTAATGTTTTGTGAGCTAATGATTCTGATTTGCCTACACTCGCACAGTAAACATGGAAGGACATGGCATATTATTTGTTTACGCTCACGAGACATCACGCTGCGGTGGTTGTTTATGTACTGACCTAGTGAAAGTGACACCCACACAATCTGCAGTGTTGCCAGCCTGTTTTTGACAAAATTAAAATATCTCCGTAGGGAATGGTCAGAGACAAAAAAGTAAAAGGCAAAGTGTGTTCCAAATCTATCGCTAGTTTAAATTAATGTAATGACTTTCCTTCCACCCTGTATAATCTAAATGAAAAAATCTCACGTGTTACACTCACGTGATTTTCTCTACTCTCATACTAAACATTCTTACAAATTCTTATTCCTACGGTTCCTCGTATATCTTCTTCGTGTTGGTTGAGATAAGCATTTGCAAAAATTATCTTATCGTTTATCTTCTTGTAGGTACAAGGGGAATATGGAAATACTGTAGGCTTTGAGCGATAGTAAAATCTTTTAAAGCTTTCAAATTTCGTTCTCTTTGCAGGGTTAACGTATAAAAAATGAATAACAATGTTTCATTTGACAGAAGTATGTTCTCCAAAACTCACACAAATAACGAAGAATATCTCCGAAATGGCTTACTCTACAAAAAAAAAAAAAAAAAAAAAAAATATGTAGACACAAACTGTGAGTTTAGCAAAATCTTCATGTTTTATATAGTAAGATTTGGTCCATCTCGTACCGTTTACCAGTTATGCAAAAGTCATCCAGAGTAAATAGGACTACATAGGCTATAGCCAAAAAATTCAAAATATGCATTTCATGCATCGTAAAATATCTCAAACATATGGTATTTTAATAAAAATTGTTAGAGGCATTTTCAAGGAAATAAAAATTTTGAAACATGTTCCATGTAAAGGATAGTTTAGGGTGGAGGAATTTTCTTCAAAATTTTCGTGTCGCACCCTTGAAATACATTAAACTTAAATACCAACTTTGGTTTTTAACCGACTTTTCGTTTTTGAGTTATGCTGTCCACAGACTGACAGACGCACAGACATACATACACGAACCTTTTTCTAAAAATGCTCTTTTTTATTCAGGGGGCCTCAACATATAGTTTCGGTGAAATCTCGACATCGAATTTTTGGGTGGAATACAATACTTCCTCTACTATACTATACGTACTGTAAAATGTAAACCCCGCGCGACAGCCCACGAAGGGCCAAGGCCTACCGCCCAGCCGCTGCGTCCCCCACCTCTGCCCACTACAGGCGTCATTGGTGAGGTGCAGTACTGGAGGGTGGGACGTGGTCAGCGCCCCGAGCCCTTCCGGCCAGTTATGCGGTCTTCTCGACCTGGGACCGCTACTTCTCCATCAAGTAGCTCCTCAATTGGTCCCCCCGGGTCCTAACGAGGCTGAGTACACCCCGTGCCAGACCTCCCAGAGGGGATAAAATCCCCATGCTGGTACCGGGGATCGAACCCGGGTCCTCCGCGCCACAGGCAAGCGCGCTGCCAGCTGCGCTACGGAGGCGGCACTAGAGAAATTAAAAATTAATGAAAATAAAAATAATTGGTATCAACATATACATATTAAGAATGAAAGAGACACGAATGTCAAAAATGTTACTAGATTATAAAGACCAGAAGTCGAAATACCTACTTCTTAACCAAGAACATCACTTTTTGAAGGTCATCTGTTCTTCGTGCTGTCGCTGACCATATGGGAAGCTGTCCAGCGGTTTGAAGATGCAAGTTCACTGCCATTTCATATCTCTTTACAATAACTGTTGTTATTATTAACCTGTCCCCAGTAACCGCGGGTCGACCTGGAGTAGGTTAAGGCCAAGCAGGATTATTTTGGTGTTTTATCTCCCGTGATCGATTTGCCGTAGCATAGCACCACCTGGTACGATACCATTGATTGACGCCTCCACACCCTCGTGCACGGTAGTATCTGTTTGCAATCATTTTACCTGTCGTACTTTTCACCTCAGTTTAATGAGGTCAAATAGCTTGCGTGGCTAACAAATATCTATCTAGTTAGCCACGATTGCTTGCACGTGACATAATGGTTGTGGCAGCTTGCGGCGTTGTAGGGTCAGAAGGCAGCCCTAAATTTGTCAATATCGTAGGGGCTGCCAAAGAATTAGCTGCAAGTTATTGGTTAAGTCCACAAAGTAAACTCTGGATTGACGAGCGGGAAGAATATAAAATATCCTCTGTTATAAGGTGTAGGCTGGCGCCTGTTTCGCCCTTCAGAATATTGGAAGTAATAGAGGAAGTATTGTATTCCACCCAAAAATTCGATGTCGAGAATTCACCGGAAATATGTTTTGAGGCTCCCTGAATCCAAAAAAAGCATTTATAGAAAAATGTCCATGTGTGTCTAGACAGCATAACTCAAAAACGAAAAGTCGATTAAAAACTAAAGTTGTTATTTAAGTTTAACGGCTTACAAGGATGCGACACGAAGATTTTGGAGAAAATTCCTCCACTCTAAACTCCCTGTAGGTACATGGAACATGTTTCAAAATGCTTATTTTCTCGAAAATGGCTCCTAACGATTTTGATTAAAATGCCATATGTTTGAGATATTTTTATGACAAATGAAATGTATATTTTGAATTTTCTGGCATTAGCTCTTGTAGTCTTATTTACTCTTAATGACTTTTGCATAAGTGGTAAACCATAAGAGATAGACCAAACCTTACTATACAAAAAATGTAGGTCTTATTAAAATACACAATTTATGACTGAATAAATTTTTTTTGTGGAATGAACCATTTCGGAGAGATGCCTTTTTATTACTTTCTCTACTGGTAAGTAGGGGAAGTATTGTATTCCACCCAAAAATTCGATGTCGAGATTTCACCGGAAATATATGTTTTGAGGCCCCCTGAATTTAAAAAAAAGCATTTTTTTTAGAAAAAGGTCCTGTGTGTGTCTGTCTGTGTTCTGTCAGTCTGTGGACAGCATAACTCAAAAACGAAAACTTGGTTAAAAGCCAAACTTGGTATTTAAGTTTAATGTCTTTCAAGGATGCGACACAAAGATTTTGAAGAAAATAGCCCCTTTACATGGAAGATTTTTCGAACATTTTGATTTTCTTGAAAATGGCTCTAACGATTTTGATTAAAATGTCATATGTTTGAGATATTTTGATGACAAATGAAATGTATATCTTGAATTTTCTGGCTATAGCCCCTGTAGTATTTACTTTGGACGACTTTTGCATAACTTGTAAACCGTTAGAGATAGACCAAATTATACTATACAAAAATGTAGATCTTGCTAAAATACACAATTTATGTCGGAATAAATTTTCTTGTAGGGTGAACCATTTCGGAGATATTCCTTGTTATGTGTGTGAGTTTCGGAAAACTTAGAACTTAAGCGAAATGCAACAACGTTGTTCATTTTTTTATATGTTAATCGTGCAAAGAGAACGGAATCTCAAAGGTCAAAAAGATTTGACTGTCGCATAAAGTCTTCTGTATTCTAATATTCTCCTTGCACCTACAAGGGCATAAGCAGTAAGATAATTTGTACGAATGTTTATCTTAACTAACATGGATATATAGGAATAAGAGTTTGTTAGAATGGTTAGTACAAGAGTAGAGAAAGTCATGTGAGTGCAACACATCAGATTTTTTGTGTGAGTTTTTGAGAACTTAAACTTCTGTCAAATGGAACATCGTTATTCAATGTTTTATATGTTAACCGAGCAAAGAGAGCGGAATCTCAAATCTTTAAGAGATTTGACTATCGCTCAAAGCCTACTGTATTCCCATAAACAATAAGACAATTTCTACAAATGTTTATCTCAACTAACACGAAGAAGATAGAAGAAATAAGAGTTTGTAAGAATGGCTAGTACAAGAGTAGAGAGTTATGTGAGTGCAAAATATCAGACTTTTTTGTTAGCCATGCAAAGAGAATGGAATTGGAAAGCTTTAAAAGTTAACTGTCGCTCAAAGCCTACTGTATTCCCATATTTCCGTTGCATCTACAAGAAAATAAGCAATAAGATAATTTCTGCAAATGTTTATATGTATTAACACAAAGAAGATATAGGAATAAGAGTTTGTAAGAATGTCTAGTACAAGAGTAGAGAAAGTGATGTCAGTGCAACACATCAGATCTTTTGTGTAGTATCACTGTCTCTTACGGTTTACCAGTTATGTAAAAATCACCAGAATGAAAAGTATTTCAGAGGCGATTCCCAGAAAGTTCAAGATACACGTCTCATTTGTCGTGAAAATATCTTAAACTTACGGTATTTTTTTCAGCAATTGCTCTGTTATCATTTCAATAATCGATTTCGCCTACATTTCATATCATCCTCTTCCTCACCATCATACCTTGTGCTTGGCTGACAACTCGCTTCCAGATCTTCACTCTGTCCGGTCCATAGGTTTCTGTGCTCCACGACCGGCACCTGATCCTAGGCACTGGCTTGTAAGCCTTACATAAGGTGAGGGTTATCACGCGAAGGAAAAAAGAAACAATAAAACTCGTTAGCCATTCCTAAGGAAATAAATGTTCTCGAAGAATTTTCCTGTAAAGGTTAGTTTGGGATGAGCAGGATATTCTTGAAAATCGTCCAGTCGCATCCTTGGAAGATGCTGCTTAAATTCCCAAATTTGGTATTTAACTTACTTTTCGTGTTTGATTCATGCTGCTTAAATTCCCAAATTTGGTATTTAACTTACTTTTCGTGTTTGAATCATGATGCTCACGAAGCGCGCGCAAACACACACACACACACACACGCACGCACACATGCACACACGCACGCGCGCGCGCGTTGACCATTCTCTGAAAATTACTTTTAATTCAGGGAACCTCAAAACTGTGTTTCCAGTGGAGTCTGTATCAAATTACTGGGTAGAATGCAATTTCTTTTTTACCTTCTATTTACTTGGTAGAAAAAATAATACGGCTGTTTAGAAAAAGGCCAATGTGTGGATTTGTGTGTGTCTTTGTGACTTTAGTGGCTGTTCTTTATTTTATAAAGAACGGCTGCGAATAGCCTCTGAAGTTCTCTTCATTCTGAATGATGTAACAAACTTTGTTACTCGTTGAGGAGATAGCTGGAGGCAGGGTACTATGACTTTAGTGCTTGCAGTTAGTATACATTGTTGGCGAATTACTTATAATTAAAGTTGTTAATGAACTCCGCTGCTTGACAATGTATCGATGATTCTTGTGGATTACCCTTCCTACATAGCTCGAGCGATGAAAATTCTTATCTGAGGGTGTGCGTAGGTTTTGTGGAAAGATGACACTGGTATCAAACTTTAATATATTTAATGATGTATCACTTTATATACCTTGGCACCGAGATATGCCAACCAATGTTTAATCCGTGGAGCTATAACGTACCAATCCACTGAAGATTATTAACCACTTCTAATTGTACGTTGAACTTCACAAATGTTGAACTGTTCGTCTCACTCGCATTCGTCCATGTCTACAGACACGCATGAGTGAGTCAGGGTAAGTAGAGTATAGAGAGTGAGTGACGCTAGCATCAGCATAGAATCGACGCTACATTTAAAAAAGAATGTTTGTTGGCTCGCTGTTCTTTGCCATTCCTATTTTCAAGCTTATCCCTATTTTACTGGTTTTCTCTTTATATTTACTTGAATTTATTTTAAATCACCACAATATTTATTGTTATTTTTGTTATTATTATTATTATTATTATTATTATTATTATTATTATTATTATTATTATTATTATTATTATTATTAGTATTAGTATTATTATTATTATTATTATTATTATTATTATTATTATTATTATTATTATTATTATTATTATTATTATTATTATTATTATTATTATTATTATTATTATTATTATTATTATTATTATTATTATTATTATTATTATTATTATTATTATTAGTATTAGTATTATTATTAAATGCTTTATTCCCTTTTCTTTATTAATTACTGTTTTTAAATTAGTTATGAATATCGGTATCAAATAAATTTCAGTATCAATGACTTTTAGGGCCCTAATGATCTAGCTGTCACCTGGCCTTTAAACCTCACTCACTCACTCACTCACTCACTCACTCACTCACTCACTCACTCACTCACTCACTCACTCACTCACTCACTCACTCACTCACTCACTCAATGACTTGTATGACACCGTCCTATCACAAGACATGTCTTTCTCGTTAGCCATTTCTTGTGATAAGGTGACGTCTGTGGTTCATTATCCCCCTCCGTATTGGTGATTTACTTCTTGTGTGACAATATGAAAACGAATATTCTGGTGCATTGGTGCACGATTCGCTAACCTGTTACAATGCTCTGGGGTTATTCCTGTATCCTAATTTTGGGACCAGAGGTTATTGGTAACCTTAACATTTTGAGAGTTTCTCGCGATTGTAGAGAAACTTGTAACTACAACCTTCATAAAATAGACATGTTAATCAAGACTCCCATTTAAAGCCCCCTTAGGCCGCATCCTTCAGGTAAAGTTTAAAAGAGCAATGGTCAATGCTATTGGACATGACAGTAGCATGAACCGACCAACCACAGGTTACGTTGATTAAGACGTTGACTCGAGGAGGCTACTATATAAAATATAAGCATCCGCGTTGGCATTGCGGCGAAGAGAAGAGGCAATGACATCATCCACATGGTCGACGCGGACCCTCAACTTAGAGTTGAGGGCCCCTGGCAACCCACCCATTACCCGCGAGGTCTAGAACGACCATCCGTCACAAACTTCGCTATCATCAAACACTTTCCATTTCATGTATCACTCACATCGGCCAACGCACTCCAGTCCGACCATAACCCCGTGTTGGCTACCACTAACACCCGGGTTGCCAGCCAAGAGGTCCCGGTTCAACACCGGAACGTCGACTGGGACTGTGTCAAGAGCTGCCTGAATGGCTCCATCCCAGCCAACCCCAACATCACCGACATATCAATCCTTGAGGCTGCGGTCTCTTCCTTCACCTCTGTAGTGAAGCAAACAGTCCACAATCTCACTGTACACACCCCAGCTGCTCTTCGCCCAGACGCCTTGCCCTTAGAGCTCCTTCTGCTCATCCGCCGCTCTTGGGCGGCTCGCAGACTCTATCAGAGGCACCGCACACCACACAACCTACGGCTTCTAAGGCGTTTACGCCACGAGGTACGTCTCCGACTGTGCGAGTACAGAGTGCGCGCGTGGGAGGACACGATGTCTCGGTTGAACCTGGGGGACGGCGACGGGTGGCGGATCGCCAAGAGACTCAGGAACCGAGGTGGGTCACACACCTCCCCAATCCAAGGCACCCAAGGCCTGGCCTACGAACCCCAAGTCAAGGCAAATGTGTTTGCTGAATACCTGGAGATACCATGCGGCCGAGAGATAACCCACAGGACCTAGACTTCTCTGACCGTGTCCGTCGGGAGGTACGTCGATATCTCCGACGTCCTTCTGAGGAGGCGGATCGGCTTCCTATCACAAAACCTAGTGAAGTCCAGGGCGCACTCCGGCGTCTCGACCACAAAAAGACCGCGGGGCCTGATGGGATAACCCCTGTCATGCTCCGCCACCTTCCATTCAAGGCCGTGCTCTACCTGACCAAAGGTTTTGAATATGTGCCCCGCCCTAAGTCACTTCCCACGCGAGTGGAAAGAGGCCCGAGTGATCTGCATATTGAAGCCAGGGAAAGACCCGGTTCATCCTGCAAGCTACCGCTCCATAAGCCTCCTGCCCGTACTCTCGAGAGGCTAATACTCGCCCGCTTGTCCCCTATCCTAGGGGACATTCAAGTCATCCCTCCCCATCAGTTTGGGTTCCGGCCTGGTCACTCAACGCCCCAGCAGTTACTGCGTGTGGTGGAGGCTGCCGCTCTGGGATACCAGGACAAGGCCTGCACCACCGCGGTCTCTCTGGACGTTGAGAAGACCTTCTCTACGACCTGGCATGCCGGTCTCCTCCGGAAACTAATCCAACTGAAGCTACCCACACGAATGATACACCTCATGCACTCTTACCTGAAACACAGATCCTTTGTGGTCACAGTGGCGGGGAATAAATCCACACGCAGGCCAATTCGAGGCGGAGTCCCCGAAGGTTCTGTTCTGTCCCCCACGCTCTTCAGCGTCTACGTGGCCGACATACCAACCGAGCAGCACGTCAACATAGCCCAGTATGCTGACGTGTTGCTCTACACAACAAACAAACACCCTCACAGAACCTTCCTCCCAATACAGAGACACCTCCACCTCCTCCAAGAATTGTGCAGGCGTTGGCGATTGTCCATCAACCCGGAGAAAAGTCGCGCCATACTTTTCACTAAGCTCCGATTCCCCGCCAATTTCCTCACATTTACCTACTTACGTAGAAGGATTGAATGGATGAATACCATCTCCTACCTGGGAGTGAAGCTAGATAAAGGCCTTACTTTTCGGGAACACATCAACGACCTGTCAGCGCGGGCCGGCGGGGCAACTGCCTCACTATACCCTATGCTGCGGTCGGGGTTGCAAATTCCCTTAAAGCTACGCCTGTTTCGAGCGCTCATAATGCTAGTCCTCCTATACGCCTGCGAAATCTTGGACATGGCCGCAGGCTCCCATCTCCTGCGTCTGCAGCGTATGCAGAATAGAGGACTTCGGATAATCTATTCTGTATGCCGCAGATTCCCCTCTAGACTACTGCACGAGGCCTCGTGTCTTCCGTATGTGGAGGGCGAAATTAGGCGCCGGGGAAGAAAACTTTACGACCAGATTCCTCAACATCGGAGTGCCCTGGTTAGGTCTCTTGGGGACTATGACCCCACAGAACGTATGCTTGTGCGACACCGGGTTCCTCGCATGGCTTGCGGGCACCCCCGGTAACACAGGAGACACCCCATCAACAGCGCAAGCTGAACTCCACAACAGTCCTCCAAGATAAGCTTGGATTCTAAATTCAAAATTACTAAACCTCCATATTTGGACCCCTACACCAGCAGTGCCCAACGGAAGTTGCACACTGAAAAGCAGCCCCTGAGGAGCATAACCTTGCTACCTCCTTACTACCCAGTACCGTAACTTCACCCGCCACCCTGCAAAACCCCACATCACGTCATACAGTGGTTAAGCCCTAAAAGGGCAGATACACGAATGACACACCTCGGGCTGTTCTCAGCCTGCCAGCAAGTCGTCGTCCTGAGTAGTCCCTAGAGTCTGCTACAGGAATATGCAATGGACAGCTTCTTCGTGCTCCTCTGCATAGTCCGTGACTAAAGAGTGTACACTAATATCAGATTGCCAAAGTCACTTAATTACACAGAGCATTTAGCAGCATACTCTTTTATATAATTGTAATTGTAAGTTCCGTGGTTAAGGAGAATATCTCCAGTACACATTGTATACTATTCCAGTAATTAATATTTTATCAAGGATTCAGACTACTATCATATTATTCATGTAAACTTAAAACTTACACTCTATTGTTGTTCATATGTTGTATTTAAGTTAAACTAATATATACATTAACTTTATTTTTGCACACCTGTTCCAAGTTCTCACCTATACTAGGGAACGCACATATCCTGGTAACTCCCTATACTGTGTTATACATCAATAGCATCTGCCCTATTGATTCCTCAGAGCACATTTCTCTTCGGTCGCACCGACAGCACCAAGGAACCAGGTGTACGTGTCTATAATGCAACAGGTGCGTCAGTGGCTAAAATATTAATGTTACGTCCTAGTAGTGAACGTAAATGCTCTCACGAACTGACTTTCGCAGAACGATTTAGGAGTAATTCTGCAGAAAACCTACTTGTTATCAGTATTCCTGTACATGATAGGTTTCAAACTCTTGACACTATGGAAACAGAACTTCCTGGACCTACCTTCACTTCACCTCTGCCATCAAATAAGAGTGCATACCTCTCGTGTATTTCGCGGAACTAATACATAATTAACAACTGTGCAAGGGCTTCGGATCTAGTCTCACCAATATTGTAGTACAGTACAGCTACAGTAGTAAACACCAGTACTGCCAGGGTAAGTGATTACCGCACGTTTAGGAAGCTCCTAACACACATGGACAAGATTATCATGCTGTCCGCTCACGTGAGGACTTAGCGCCATTATTTGGAATGTTCCGTATTACCTAGGTAAAGAGGAGATATTTCAAGAACTCGCGGCACTGCAATACCCTGTGCTGCGAGCAAATGGGCTCTATAACAAGAGTTGGCCTTCGAAATCTCTGTGCGTTGTAGAACTAACACAATTTGATACCAGTACGGGAATATTTCAACTTACGCGACTCTCATTCTATTGCGCGAGTAGAAAAATCTCATGCCTCTCACACTTTACTTCAGTGCACTACATGTCAATATTATGGGCATACTAACACTATTGTTGACTTACACCGAGATTTGTGCCTACGGCGGGAAACACCATTACTCGGAATGTCTTGTTCCTCGCATAGTTGCATTGTGTCGACTGTGGTGGTGATCACCGTATTAACTTCAAAGGATGTTTGTAAATTCAGAAGGTGACATCTGTTCAACCGTTTACAAGATCTAATATGCCATTGTCAAATTGGGCAAATATGTAACTGTCCGACAGTCAAATGGGAATGTTGCATCCCAGAATCGACCTTCACCGCCCTGTTTCATCCTCATACATATTTTCCAGCTCTTCATCGTGCCCAACAGCGTTAAGCTACTCCAACGTCCTCTTATGCAAGGCCATCTTATGCAGAAATTCCTAACGCCCCTCGGCACAATGAGCCTGCATGTTCTTCGACCCCCTATTAACAGATAATCTCTAATCCTACTGCACAGCTTTTAGTGCTTCACCGCTTATAAAAAACCACGCCGTCGGCTATGTTCATCGCTTATTTGAAGACAGTCAACCTACTCTGCTTTTAGGTGATCTGAACTATAAACAGAGACTTGGGCTGTCGTCTGACAAATACCAATGGACGTTTTCTATTCCAGGCGACACTCGAATGTACGCTATAAATGATCGCCCTCCAATGAGCATCCTTTTATTTTTACAGTTCAGCGGTGAAATCGAATGTTTTGGACATACATAGGCTTCTTTAGTATTTAACTCTCCCTATTTACATGCAGCTTCTTCCAGATTCTGATGATTGCCCGATAATTGTCAACTTCTGCTTTGATCCTATATCAGCGAAGCAATCTGGGCAACTCTTTACTGCACCTGTCAATTGTAAGGCATTTTAGAGGCATATGGATACGCTTCAGCGCATCCTACGAAACACTGATAACCAGGGCTCGTATTTCTAGATGCTAAAAACTTGTAAAATATTTATTTTTATGGGCTAAAATATCAAAAATATGTGCTTAAAGGTAAAAAATGTGTTTTAAAACAAATAAAATATTTTTAAGATCTGAATGGCCGAAATAAGTGCTGTGCAGTTACAGTATATGACCACATGCTTCCTCAAATGTTCCATCCCGAAGGATTGACGATTGTCACGAAGAAATGTCTTGAATTTCGAAAATGATCATACCACTTCACAAGAAGTAAGTCTAACGTAATTATAACTTTGGAATATCACTCACACTCGCAACAATGTATTCATGTTGCCCATTCAGCACATTTGAAATTTTACAGACTATGTTAAATCCACTATTATTTTCGAACACTGTGCGTTTTGTTTTTACCTTTATTAAATACTACGTATAGTAAGTAAAGGAAGGTATTCCACCCAAATGTTGAATGTTTTGGGATATTCACATAAATTACACAGAAGCAGCAGAAAATTAATTTTTAATCCATTGTGAACTCAAAACTGACGATATGCAATTTCCCAGCAGAACAACTATAGCACGTCGTATAAATTTTGTGAATTCACAAATCCAGAGAGGGCACCAGAGGCAGTTCGAGTCGAACGGGGACGATGGTTACCCCGTCCGAGTGTCTTGTCCGCAGTACCTAGCCGTTATACGGCTCAACCTGCGCGATGGTTTTGATAGGGTCTCCAGGGATCTGACTATACATTTCATATAACAAGTATCGATGTATACTACCCGGATTGTGAAGCGGTTGCAGTGGAGGAAATCCCTGTTATCTTGCAGGCTCATGTTGCTCAAGTAACCAGAATGTTTATATTTTCTTCAAACTGAAGGAATACTATAGCTCACGTATCAGTTCCTCCAATAATAAATAAATTGCGACATCCAACATGCGTAATTGAGCATTAAAGAAGTGGATGGTGACTTGTTAAATAGCAACTTTGGTTTTTAACTGACTGATTTCCTGATGTCTGTATACAGCTTGTCTTGAGGTACCCTGCCATAATTTTCAAGACTTCAATCTGGCAAACATTTTATTCAAGTGCATAATTTAATAAGTATACTAATTTAGGTATGTGTATTTGCAAATCACAGAACTGGCATTCTGAAGGAAGTTTCCCAGTGTTTATTTCAGCAAAATGAAGATACATAAGATAGTAAAATATACAAACTTTTGTTGTTCAGGTGGTGGACATGAGATGGGGTGTTAGAGATGAAGCAACCGATGATCACATGACCACAGAGCTTTGTATGAGAGAGATTGCCAACTGTCAACGACTATCAATGGGGCCCAATTTTGTGGTAAGTGTAACACATATGTTACAGTGTGGATTGTGAAAGATATTATAAAAGAAATAGTTTACTGTCATAACATTTTCTCAATACTGAGAACAGGTGTACTACTTGAGCAAATAGTACCATTTGACAACCGTGTTTGCTCTAAGTGGCCTCTTCCAAAAATCTGTCCAGAAAATTGTTTACTAGACATGTCAGTAAGTATCAGTAATACCTACTAAGCAATGGCTCAGAATTATTAACCCTTTCAGACCCCATGTCCATTTCAATGGACATAACTTTCACATGCTGATATTTTCTTTCTGGGAAGGTATAAGTTGTTAAGCCTGTTTGCACATCTCAATGGACATTTAATAGTTACCTCTGTCAGGCATTGCTGCTATCTGGTGGCGAAATATGAAAGTTTTAGGAAGATGAAGTAGGCAAGATGGCTGCTGACAGGAAACATGATAAAGGTAGGTGCCATTTTTTAGTAAGTTTGTGTATTTAAACCCAAGAATGGCAGCTTTTCTTAGCTTTTACTCCATCCTGAATGTTTTAAGATACATTTTATTGCAAAGGATTGCACTTTCTGCAAGAAATCAATATATTATTAGCTTTCATAAGTGCATGTCCACTGAAATGGACATACGGTCTCAACGGTTACTGTATACAGGTGTAAATATAATCTGACATTTTCAACTAATCTCGCTATTTGCTGGCAAAATAAGATATCATTTTTGTTGTATATGGATTTGGGGTTACTTAATTTACATAGCAGCTACAATATTCATCAATATAAACTACATCCTGCTATACATACTCTATATTACTGTAAAATTATAGTATGAACAATGCTACTTGTGATTAGGTAGATTTTATATTCACTTATCTATTACGTGCTATTTCAGTAGTGTAGAGAAAATTGTAATGCAGTCAAATTGTTTCTGTTAATTCATTTTCAGAATATTACAATGTGGAGAAGGATGCTGATGCAATGTTGGATTTACTGATATCAGCAGATGTTTCTGATTTTGAATGGTCAGACTGTGACGAAGATGAATGTGACATTTCTGTCCCTATTCCACAACCTGTTAGACCAGGTACTTGAGGATAAAATTTGACATTGTCATTGGATTATTAACTATATTAACATAACTTATTACTCAGTACCTAGTTTAAATTTTCCTTAGAGTAGTTTATTATATGCAGAGCACTTTTCCATTTACAGGTGCCAATATTGTTACCAGAAATCAAGAGGAAGAAGAACAAGAAAATAGTGATGTTGATGAAGAGGATCAACAAGGCACACATTAGCAGGCATCAAACCCTGAACAATGCACTATTCCTCCTAACTGGCTGTTTACTGAGAAGAACAATATCAAATGGAGAAGGAAACCATTTACACCAATGAATCTGATGAATCCTGAAATTTTTAATTCGACTGAACAATCAGTAAATGAATCCACACCAATTGAATATTTTTCAAAATATATTTCAGAAGAAAGCATAGAAAATATGGTTGAAAAGACAAATATGTATTCTCTACAAAAGGGAAGTATATTTAGATATACAAATGTCACCGAAATAACATCTTTCTTGGGCCTTCATATAATGATGGGTTGCTTGAAGTACCCCAGAGCTAGGATGTATTGGGATTCAGCTCTGCACATAGATTTATTTGTAGAAGCTATGTCTAGAGAAAGATTTTTTGAACTGAGGTCAAATTTTCATGTAGTCGATAACCTAGCTATGCCAGAAAATTGTAAGGACAAATTTTATAAAGTAAGACCCCTTTATGACTGCATCAGAAGGAGGTGCTTGGAGCTTCAGATAGAAAATGATTTATGTGTCGATGAACAAATAGTACCCTTCAAAGGTCACTTAGGAGTAAAGCAATATTGTAAAGGTAAACCTAATCCTTGGGGCATAAAGCTATTTCTATTATGTGGTAAAAGTGGTCTCTGCTATGACTTCATAATTCGCAGAGATCTTATCGGTCATTTCCCTGAATTTCATAACCAAAAAGAAGCCTCTAGATGTAAAATGCTAGGGTGTAAGAATAAAACTCATGTATTCTGTGAGAAATGTAAAGTACATTTGTGTTTTGTTAAAGGGAGAAACTGTTTTAAGAATTTTCATGCTGATGGTAATTAACACAACTTGAGTCTATTTGTCCATTGTAATGGACACACTGTAAAAAATTAATAAATTGAGTTACAGAGATTCTGATTGTTTTATTCTGTTTAGAATACCTATTTTAACCTTTTAATGTGCACAAATAATTTTTTTGATCTCAAGATAAAATTCGGGTCTGAAAGGGTTAACACACTGAATGTTAACCAACAGTAAATATCCATCCACATGTGTGTGTTACAAATGGTCATTCAGATACTGTCTGTCCTTTCTTCTGCTACTGGAGCAACTGAAACAGTCCTTTGGCTTTGAAATGCCCCTTTTTAATGCTGATAATCTTAATGTGTGGAAAGAAAGGCTTGTTTTCTTGATCCAGTAGCTGTATCGACCCAAGCTTTATTGGTAGTATGCCCCTCACTGATCCAACTTCCACCTAAATCAGGGCTGTCAAACGTTACTCCGAAGGTGTGAAGAGAGTAGTGCCCCCGCTTCTTAACTGTGGTAGCACACACTGGAAGGAACCAGTTTCCCCTGTGTTCTGCTTTCGTGGTCACAGAAGGAGGGGAGGGGAACTAGGTGAATGTCTTCACACCTTTTGTCAACCCTGGTCTAAATGTTATACTGTTCTGCTTTCTTTCCTATATTGACCATACTTCACGAATATTTGCATAACCATAATGCTATATTGTTCAAGCCTATTATCACGATCACTTTCCTTCTTTTCTTGTAAATGAGAGCAGCTTATGAAAAATATCAACCACAAATGAAAAGTTATAATTCTGTCATGAAACACCTCTCTTTTTTCATTTAGTGATTAGTTGTGTGGCTTTTGTGGAATCTGATTGGAATCAACCATGAGATTTTTCTTCTTCCATCAAGTGGTTGAAAAATGATCCTAAATTAGTTTCAAATTTTGCACAGCATCAACCATTTTATTAAAGAAAGCGATTCCTATCATTCTTATAGCAACTATCGCACTCTACACCAGGGAAAGACAACTTTGGGCCGTGTGACATATTTCAACGAAGAGCCAGCTTGTACGTTTGTGTGACGTCAGGTGAGAGCAGTGTATTGCTAGGCTGCCTAGATCAGCGGCGCATGTGTTTAGTTCCCCGTGTTTCACACTAGTTTGAGACCAGGCTTCAAGATGTAGAAACATTGTCAACTACGTTTCAGATCTTTGCGACCCCCTACTCACTGAATATTAACAATGTTTCTTAGCAGGTAGCAAATTGAATTGATAAATTTACAGTGCGACAATTTGCTAAAGGACAAATATAAACACAAGGAAGACTTGACTGGTTTTTATAAGAATGTTCCTCAAAACAGATTTCTGAGGTTATATGCCCTTGTTGCATGGGTATTATGTATGTTTGGTTCCACGTATGTGTGCGAACAATTCCTTTCTGTTATGAACCCTTCTAAGTCAAAATGCCGAAGCATATTGCCAGATCACAATCTAACATGCAGTCTTCGGTTACAAATGTACCGTACATTATGCCCTAACATTGACAAACTAGTTAAAGAAAAGCAAAACGGCAAATGTCGGAAAATGTCCACCTAATTGTTCTGTATAACTCTCGTCTAGCTCAGGCAAAATAGTTATAATTCCTGTTCTATTTGCGTTATAACATGACTGTTCACATAAACTAGAATTGACACTACATATGTAATTATTTATAATATGTGACTATTCCGTAGTTGAAACAGTCAGCATTAAAATTGCGATGTCCGGCACTGATTTCCTCTTTCCCGCTGTGACGTCACACGTTCAACTGACCTTCGACGGGAGCATATGAGCTGAGTGAACTGACGTCACAGCAGCGATACCTGTCTTCCCCTGCTCTACACCACAATTTTCAGGTCATAGTGAGGCTTTTCATGCAATAGCAAAGGTTTTTCTGAAACCTCTTGAGTGTTCATGCTAATTTGGTATAGCGATTTTCAAGACAATCACTCTAACGTGGCACAGATTTCACCTATTTTATTTTCAATTAAAACTGATCTTAGCCTAGAATGTTTATTGTTTAAAGCTGTGTGGGGGAGGGGAAGGATTTCGTCCCTTTCAATTGCTGTGGTGTGGGTGCTGCGGACCTCTTGTGGCACTTCTGACATTACTAGAAATATGGTGGGTCAAACATTTGAACCCCTCACATATGAGAATTGTTTGAATTGGGTTGGACTCGGTGAGGCAGTGGTGTCCCATTACCCATGGGAGATTGGGAACATCTGGGCAGTGATACCCAGGCGGGGTTATGAAATGCCTCAATGTCCTTGCATACTAGTCTGCACAGCTAGTAGCTGATAAGCTAGACATCTGGTGGCCCTACCAAGGTTTTCAGTAGTCTTCCCTTTGGAGTTAATGCACGTAAGTGGTATATGCACTTCCTTTCTCTGTGTAGCACCAGGGGGGGGGGCGCTTTTTTGACTCCATGTATTTCCCTAATGGAAAGACCTATGGAGAGACACTCGGATGCCACCTTTCCCTGCTTGAAAAGGGGGAGTTTTGACTCCCTGGTAGACCCTCAGCATAAATATTTAACATTGAACCCAAAGCTTCACATTTATTCAGATCACAGGTATAGTTTTTCTTATAGAGTCTGGAAACCTTTTAACAAATTCCCTGTGCAGATGACAAGCAGATCCCTACTTAAAATAAACTTTGCAAATAAAGACACGTTCTCAACACAGCAATGACAGTGAGACATGGCACCAGTACACCTTTGAGTGTGAATTGATGGTCTGAAGCCTTGCTAGATAGCGAGGGAAGAGCAAAGTAGAGGAAGACTGCAAGAGGGTCTATCCTTTAGCAGCTTTGACTCGTGTTACCTTATATATGTTTTTAATGTTATTTCCCATTATTTTCCATACTGATTTTCTGGTCATTCTCAAATGAGTTGGTAGGTTTACTGTTTGTGTTTCATGTGCATACATCACGTCTAAATACTGGAAGTGAGATACTAAAGCAAGCACAGAATTTGACGCTGGCAAGCTCCAGCCAGTTTTATAGCTGCAAGACGTTGCCAGATGTTAAAAGGTGGAGCCAAATTATAATGGGGAATAAAGAAGACAGGAACTGAGCAAGTGCCTACCATTGGTAGGACTTAGCCACAAAAATGACCTGTGGGCCCTAACTATAGCACTAAGAGATTTTGTGGCATTGGGAAGGAAGGATATTGAAGTAGAGGAAAGATAGGGAAATAGGGTAGACAAACTTTAATCAGCTGTTAGGTAAAAAGAAGTAACAAAAGTGTAACAGAAATAACAAAGCTACTGATGGATATTGTTTCTTTGGGGAGTTGGCAGCTGACTCCAGAATATGGGCTGCTCCAAGAAGTTCCTGATGAGTACACAAGTGATGTCAAAGTTGTTGTACCTGTTTAGTACATGTTGGAATCATTCTTGGAAGTTTGTGTGCCCTTGATCCTGATAACCCAGGATCTGTGTGATTGAGGGCTCTAGAGCACTCAGTCTGCTGGGGCTGTTGGCATGGACTATTTTCTATGCTCTTGGCATTGTTGAGAAGTGGCAGTACCACCTCCTCTATATTCATTTCAAATGTGCAAGAGATTGCAGTGTATGGACAGAATAAGCTCAGGGTCGGCTGCTGAGATGAAGTTGTTGATCTGGTCTAGTTTGGCGAGGCGAGAGGTGGCTGCTACGAAATTGCAAGCTATTGTTTGCCATTTGGCCTTGACTGCAGTAAGGTGCTTGTTGGTTGTATGAAGGTAGTGCTATATTTGTAGACCCCTCAATAATTGGAGTTTCAGTCACAGCATCCATGATGCTACTCTCTAAGTGTCTATATTGGAAGGTGCTAGCTTTAATTTTGATTAACCACTCTCAAGTAGAGGAGGAGGAGGGAGTACTTGTGTTCAGTTTATATGCTATTGGCTAGTTTAATATCTTCATTACCGGGAGTACCTGCAAGCCATGTCATCCATGTGATAGCTCCTAAAACATCACTGTGGGTAAGTATACTCCATCCAGCCTTAGATCCAGACCTTGTACCCTTCCACTATTACCTGGTCTTTGTATCAGCTGCGACTATCACAAACAAATTGCACATGGACTCATGCCTCCTGTTTATGATGCAACAGAACAATATTTACTCTGGAGTTTTAGAGATAGTGCTACTATCGCGTTACATTCAAGTAGTCTTTACCAGGGTTATCTTACATTTTGAAAACTCGCAGATAATTGCTGATATGAAAGGTAATATATTTTATGGTGTGCTTTGGTTTCGGCATATTGTGGGTTAGTTGTTGATGGCTTATGTTTACTTCAAGTGCAGATCTAAGGATGGAGCAATTATAGTATCCCCAGGGATCTGACAAGGACATTTTCATGAAAATCTAGTCTAACCTTATCACTTTGAATCCA
This sequence comes from Tenodera sinensis, assembly GCA_030765045.1. Lineage (NCBI taxonomy): Eukaryota > Metazoa > Arthropoda > Insecta > Mantodea > Mantidae > Tenodera > Tenodera sinensis. The sequence continues at coordinate 40,950,156 of CM060972.1, read as the reverse complement.
GCACCTAATTGCATTCTCCATATAGATTTTATGTTCTAGTCTCACTGGAAAGTGTCGTAGAAGAACATATGCATTGCAGCCCCATAATCTGTACTTGTAACCACAGAAGGCAGGTTTCTTTGCAGGCAGAACACCAGACAAGTATAGGAGGCTTGAAATGGCATAACTTTAGGTGGTCTGGCACAGGAAAACTTATAATTGGGTAAAAGGCAGCTACTTCCACTATCATGTACATTTACACTGATTTATAAATATGCCGTGAGACTATGACTACAGTTTTATGGTCTATCTGGGACTGTGGAATGTGTTACTGTTGACCAGTGTTGCATGAGCTAGTGCTCCTCAAATACTTTGGTTTTGTGATCTAGAGATTCCAAGGCAGAATAGGCTCACAGCATTCTCCTTTGAAGTGAATCTATAAACTGGCAGAATATCCCTATAAGTCCAGAAAACCATACCTCACTGTACTGACAATGACCATGGAAGCTTTGCACTTTTTCCATGTTCTTAAGTGGTACTGAGTAAAGAAAATCAAGCCAGTAGTTGATACAGAAGCATGTCATGTTGAGCAACATCTTGATAAGGTTGCTTTGTTAGCAAGAAACTTTCCTACCTGTACATGGATTCTGAAGTCCTGGATTTGACACGGAGGCTGCTCTTCTTTTCCTGGGCTCCGGCTGGCTGCGTCTTTCTGGAAATTCTTTTGAGTTGAGTACTCATTCCCCGGTAAAGGGAATTGCTGATCTAGGGAGTGGATGTGGGAGATGAAAACAATATCCTTCACCTTGATTTCAAAAGATTGCACTCTCTTTATATGAGACACTTTTATACATGCACCTCATTTGCTCACAGCACTGGAATGCCTCCCTGAATGTTTTCTTAGCTCCAGTCTTATGCAAAGTTGTAGATTTTGAATAGTTAAAAGATCACTGGTTACTTATCCCTGATGTGAGATTATGTATTTGCCACTTGAACTGCTCTCAGCTCGCTACCTAATTTTGGCACGTATTTATACGGCGATTTTAGCATGCATACACGTCTGAGGTTTTTTTAAGAACTTCCTCGATTTCCTTTCTACTCCTCTATATAAAGGGTTATACCTTCCTGACCTGATGTAATTATATTGGTCGACTAGCACATTCTGTGAAAGAAATTTTGAATTTTGAAGCTCACAGATTTGTCCTCGTTGGGTGAGCCAAATCCCCACTTATCAATTTTCAGCACAAAATTGGGACTTCCCTGGAATATATCGCAAGGATTCTTTGTCTCCCTCATTTTATCATACCAAATTACTACACTAAGGATGAATAGAAGATTCCCTTTGGACTTATTACAAAGACCCTTCAACCACAAGGTATTATAAAGCTCACTGCTCACTCGTGAACTGCACACTTTTAAGCTTCTAAAACTTCTCTTTCAGAGCAGCTTCCAATGTTAAATATTACAGCAATACAAAATATTTTACAGATATTAATTCTTATTCTAATCCCTAAGTATATACAAATTACATGCATAAATAATCTACATTGTCCTAATACTATTTATATGCATGCATTACATGTGTTCATGATGCTAATTGTTTGTGTATACATTAAGATGTTTATATTTACATCATAAGTTAGCCTTGTTTTAGGGCAAATGATGGGACATTTCTGTCTCATAGTACATCTATAAGGTTTGTTTGGCTGAGTTGTTCATAAGGTCCTTATATTTTATATGCTAATAAACATTTCTATTTTTAGAATGCTTTTGTTGCTATAAAAGTATTTTTTGTCAATCTGTATTAACTGTATCGTAACACATTACTAACCCAGATGATCATTTTTGGTGCAGGTATTCCTTGGGCAGAAGTATGGTTACAGACCTATTCCCACCTATATTCTGTCATCTGAGTTGCAAATGTTGAGAGATGAACTGGCAAATACGGGCACAGATCCTATTTTATTGGATACTTGGTACCGCAAAGACAGTAATGCAGTTCCACCCATATCTGTACTGCAGCCTATATCCTCTATATTAGTGAATTTCAACAACAAGGTAAGTTCATCATTTGTATGAGAGGTAGAACTGGAACTTAAAAATTCAATGCCACAACTGGGATTTGAACCACAGACCTTCCGCTTACCGGGCGGCTGCTCTACCACTGAGCTATTGTGACAAACTGCCAGAATGCCATTAAATTCTCAAACCAGTTCGTATTTCTCCTGGTAAACCAGAAAGGCAGTCTCACATCAGAGACAAATTACCCCAATGGTGACTTACTATTGTAAGTACTTTATATCCCAGGATTAAATAACCTTCAGATGGTAATTATTATTTATTTATGCCAACAAACTTACTGTTGGTGTTTTTAAACACACAAGCCGTGTGTGGGCAAAGTTTGAGAGGTAGAACTGGAACTTAAAAATTCAATGCCACAACTGGGATTTGAACCACAGACCTTCCGCTTGCCGGGCGGCTGCTCTACCACTGAGCTATTGTGACAAACTGCCAGAATATCATTAAATTCTCAAACCAGTTCGTATTTCTCCTGGTAAACCAGAAAGGCAGTCTCACATCAGAGACAAATTACCCCAATGGTGACTTACTATTGTAAGTACTTTATATCCCAGGATTAAATAACCTTCAGATGGTAATTATTATTTATTTATGCCAACAAACTTACTGTTGGTGTTTTTAAACACACAAGCCGTGTGTGGGCAAAGTTTGAGAGGTAGAACTGGAACTTAAAAATTCAATGCCACAACTGGGATTTGAAACACAGACCTTCCGCTTACCGGGCGACTGCTCTACCACTGAGCTATTGTGACAAACTGCCAGAATGGCATTAAATTCTCAATTCAGTGGTAGAGCAGCCGCCCGGTAAGCGGAAGGTCTGTGGTTCAAATCCCAGTTGTGGCATTGAATTTTTAAGTTCCAGTTCTACCTCTCAAACTTTGCCCACACACGGCTTGTGTGTTTAAAAACACCAACAGTAAGTTTGTTGGCATAAATAAATAATAATCATCATTTGTAGTTGATGATAAGTCTGATTGGTTCTGTTATAATGATAATTAGATAGCCCATTAAGTAAAAGTGTGCATCTACTATTCACAAATTTCTTTGTTACAATAACATTTCTTGTTCAGTCTGTTGTGTTCTAAACCAGCCTTTAAAAGCAGTAAAACTGTTTGATGAATTAGCTCTGCAATTTTTCAGGGTAATATGAGTGACCTTGTGTCTGCTAAATTGTAATAACAGATACATGATCTTGCAAATGTTTGTGAGGCAAATTCGTTTTCTTTTTTCTCTTTACCTGATTACCCTGCCCTTATGTAGGACTTGCAAGCCAGTGCGTAGGGTCAGATGCCTGTCGGAGAGCCCAGAACCTATGGACCAGACAGAGTGAAGACCTGGAAGCGGGTGGTCAGCCAAGCACCAGGTATGAGAGTGAGGAAGAGGATGATATGAAGTGCAGTCAAAATCAATTATTGGAAAGGTGATAATGGAGCAATTGGTGGAATGAGTGGTGGGGAAAACTGGAGGGCCCAGAGAAAACCTGCCCTGAAGCTGCTTAGTCCACCATGAATACCACATTCAGGTCCCTGGGATCGAACTCAGGCCACTTAGTGGTAGGAGAACGCTCTAACCGCTCGGCTATGGTGCCACCGAGACAAATTCACTTAAAGAAAAAAAGTAAACAGTGTTCCTTAAGAGTGAGCATTACCACTACTACCTTTGTTAAAATGGTTTAGTGGTTTTAGTGTTTAACATAATTTTGCTGGAAATGAAAGTACATTTGGGAAAGGAATTTTGGAAAACAAACGCTCCAGGCCTAAACTTAGGTACCTGCTCAGCATTTGGTAATTATGGGAACTGAAGGAAGTCTACAAAAAGTAGGGGGGGACCATTCTGGCAGGATTTGGTCTGCGGCCCCCCTTGGAAAATAATAAATGTAATGTGCAATCAATTACTATTAGACTATTGCTTGAATGTTGATGTAAAGAACAGTTTTTATTTAGCATAAATTAATATGCTTATCTGCAACAAATACTATAACTCATCTGTTAGTTTTTTGCAACAGAATAATGAACTAATTGCAAACTTCCAACATGGGGCCCCCTGTAAAAAGGTCTGCCAATGCTCATGGACTTCAGCTATCCATATTGGTATTATGGGTTGATTGCTTTTGTTTACATATATTAAAATATTTATTTTTTTAGTAAAATACACTTATATTTTTCTTTTCTAAAATAGCAGGGAAAGACTATAGGAAGCTGAAGTACATTTTCTCCAGTTGGTTTATTAAGTGTTAATCTGAGAAATAATAAACAACCTTAAAACTTTTATTTTTTCTTATTTGAATGAGGGAAAAAGAAAATATGCAAGGGTATGAAACAATGAAGAATAATGCAAATTAATGTGTAAATCCATAAAAAATTACTGTCAATTATTTTTGTTACTTTAATTCTATTGATTTTCTAAAAGTTTAACACATAACCATAATTGTTTTATTTAGCGTATTCCAAAGCTCCAGCAACATGATCAGGCCGTTTGGTGGGACACACTTGGCAAAATGCAAAAATTACTCCGTAAAGCTGCACATTCTCTATATAACAGTGGAAAGATGGATAAAGATGCAATGCATAATTACTTCATGTCTGGTGAGTACAATTCTATGAAACTCCTTCTTGCCACCTTTTAAGGTAATATTCACAAGTGTTTCTTTCCAGGCAATTAGAATAACAACAGCTCAGAATGTTTTCACAGTTTTGAACTGCTGGGGTTGTAATAAGGCTTTGCACACATTTAGATTTGTATCTAGTAATGATCCCTAGGGTGTTTCTCCTATACAGGGTGTACCCAATAGCCTGGCTGCTGCATCCTCCATCTACAGCCAAGGCCATGGAGGAATGTAGGATGGGGATGAAGGGGGTCAGTGTGCCGAATCCCTCAACCGTAAGGCAACTGAGGGATGCTACTTTTCCATCAGGATAGCTATTCAATTGGCATCATGAGGCTGAGTGCATCCCGAACCAGACCCCCCAGTGTGAAAAAGTCTCCACAACGGAATAGAGGACACAGCTTATTGGTAGTTTCCAGGGGTTCAACATGGCCAACGTTATACTAAACTGCAGAACGTACCCTAAAAAGCAGTACTGCCAACATACATAATAAAAGCATTTCTAGCCTCCAATATCACAGGGTTAAAGTAACATGCTTTCAAATGATAATAATGCTTGGACACCGTTACCATATAAGACATGATGAACCTACTCACCTTCAGCAAATCTTGTTATGCTGTAACACTTTGGGATAAAATAATTTCTGAAAGCTAAATATCGTAATACATATTTAATACACTACGGTATGGCGAACACAAAAATAACAGTAACTATAACTGCATATACTGCTCTAAAAGAATTCAAGACAAAATCACACAAACACAAGCAGTACAATGGCATCCACAGATTAATGAATTAATTCATTAAGACAGTGTCTAAACAGAATCTTGTTTTAAAATCTATCGGTTGGCTTCTCTGTAACAGGTTCATAAACAAGGGCTTCTGTGGCAATATAACAGATGCAATGGCCATAGCTTTACCATGGTTATATTTTACAAACAGTTGGCAGTACTAATGCAACCTAACAGATGGAATATCACCAAATATAACCAAATCGCGCCATAATGGGGGAAAAATGTCAGTTGATTTTTGGAGTATCCCAATAAGTGTTTCTTCTATACCAGGGACCGAATGCAGGTCCCTCACGGCAGAGGCAAGTGCTATCACTATGCTATGGGAGTGGTCAGTTTTGTTTCTGAAGTACCTTAAGTCAATCTGATACATAATTTTCATTGTTTTTTACTCCAAGATTAGAACAAGTTGTGATTAACACAGTGAAAAGCTATTTAAATATTTGTTAAATGTAGGCTTTCACTACCAGAGTCAGCATCACAAAGCAGATCTTTTACGGCTATATGGCCATGCATGAGCATCGGCAGACTTTCTTCCAGGGGGGGGGGGGGGGGGCCACATGTTGGAAATTTGCAATCATATAATATTAAATCATTATTTTATTGTCAAAATTTATAATATTTGTCGCAGTTAACCATATTAATTTGTGCTAAATAAAAATTGTTCCTTACATCAAAATTAAAATAATAGTTTAATAGTCAGTGACTGGCTGCACATTAAGTTCACCAACTTCCAAGGGCGGGCCGTGGCCCCCTCTTGACACCGTTTCGCGACGCCCATGTGGCCATGGTTGAGAGGAAAAGTTCCTTCCAGATATTGCATCTGCAACTACGGTAGACATATTCAGTGGAAGCCTAAGCTTCGCTTTGTAGCTTTCAGCTTTTTATAACTCCAAGTGGAGGAAAATTTGCCTCTGTAAGGTGTCATTGCTTGCTGCTGATTGGTCCATATTAACGATTGAGTTGGCATTCTTTGAAGTCTGTGTTGATTTGTTGGGGAATGCACCTACAATAAGCCAATAAGAGGTGGAGTCCCTGAAGGCTCTGCACTATGTCCCATGCTATTTAACATCTACAGGGCTGATCTACCTAGAGATGGTGATCTACCTGATCACCAAACACAACGCCGAGAAGGCAGAACACATAGAGTTGTGGCTAAGGGCATCTATCTTGATGGTGCCAGCCAAGCCCTGAAAGAGCAATTAGAAACACGTTATAACATTTTCCCCCTGCAGCTCCGTAGATGGGCTAGAGAAAAATCATTGCTCCCCATCTACCTCCTGGAGTTGAAATCCCAGGAGGAATACGAGGCTGCCCTGCAAATTCAATGCCTACTCTACTTTAGGATAAGGATGGAGGATTATAAAAGGCCAAACTTCCCCCAGCAATGCAACAAATGCCAACAACTAACACACAATGATCAACAATGTGGTAGTAATAGTGAGATATGCTCTAAATGCGCACAGCCACACTCTTTCAGGACATGCACGGTGACGGGAGAACAGCGTGTATGCGCACTGTGCAATGGCACTGGTTACGGCTCCCGTTACCGTGGATGCTCCGAATATCAGAAAATGCTGGCAGCAAGGAGAGGTTTCCCCCCTCCACCCACCCAAGCACAACGTCCACAACCTACAGCCCAATTCGGCACTTACAGCTCAGACCCTTATGACTGGCATACTGTGAATCACCGAGGCAGAGCCGTCCCACAACTCACTGCCCAAACCGGCAGCTCTGACCCTTATGACTGGCGTACTGTGGATCGCCGTGGCTGAGCTGTTTCACAACTCACTGCCCAAACTGGCAACATCTTTAACCCAGTTCCTTATGAATGGCGTACTGCGGCTCGCCGAGGCAGAGCTACTCCACAACCAACAAACATACTAGTAAACACGGGTGCGTATTCACGCCCGGTGAGCACTGGAAATGTCCCCCGAGCAGCTTTTCCCCCCCAAACGCCAGGTCCCTCAAACCCGCCCGGAAGTGCACTTTGTGGCACCAATAACCCCCCCCCCCCCCAGACCAGGCAGGCCCCTTCTCGAATAAAGGCCAGAAATGAGGAAATACTCCGACGAAATATGAGGGCGCAAAACCTCACGGAGCCTCAAGTCATTGAAAAATTTAAAACAGTAAAAGCTATGCTGACCCAAACCAGCCCTGAACAAGCGCTGGACTGCCTAGTGCAGTACTGTGACTTCCTCGAAGGATTTTGCGGGCTCTTCGTAAGTAACAGCCATGGCTAACGACCCCAGGACAACTGGAATGCAGAGGGTATCCGACAATGCAAATCCGAACTAAGGAACTTCCTCCACAGCAATAATTACCCCATAATAGCATTAACAGAAACACATCTGGACCCACATGATAAACTACATATTCCAGGCTACAAGACCTATCGCTCTGACCGCAACCGTAGAGGGGGCGGAGTCGCGATCCTTGTAGCCACTCACATCTCACACCACCAGACACACATCCCACCCCTCCAGAGACTAGAAGCCGTAGCGATAACCATAAAAATCGCCCAAAAAGACACGACCATCATTTCTGCTTATAACCCCCCTGACGACATATCCACCCACGACATAGACACACTTCTCAACATCTCACATACCGTCATCATACTAGGCGACCTAAATGCCAAACACTCCAACTGGAACTGCTCCCACCCGAACCCCAATGGCCGCAAACTAGCGGCCCACGAACTCTCTTCTAATTACCTATCCATGCCCCTAACCACCCAACACACATCCCATGGCAACGTAACCATGCCCCCGATATACTAGACATAGCGCTATCACACAACCTAAACCACCCGATTGACCTCACGGTACTGAATGACTTGACCTCTAACCATCTCCCAGTACTCGTCAACATAGACGCGCCACTCCACCATGCCCCTCCAAATCCACGCTATAACTATAACAAGACAAACTGGGATGTATTCTCAGAATACATACACAATAACCTAGTAGAAACCCCAGTGACTACCCCAGACCAACTCGACCACGCAGTGGAACACATACAATGCCTAATCTCACAGGCAATATCCGCCTCCACCCCTTTCATAGCACCCAAAGGGCGAAATAACCACCAACCGGCTGACACCACTGCCCTAACTACCGAGCGCAACAAAATAAGATGCCTGTGGCAGACTACCCGTCACCCCTCACATCTAACATGACTACATCAACTAAACGCCATGATTAGACAAAACGTCGCGGACAACATAAACCAAATATGGAACGATAAACTGGCAGACATTGACACCAACAGAGATGCAATCTGGCGGATATCCCGCTACCTAACGAGGACCAGAATAGACATCCCTCCCCTACATTACAATAACGCCATCGCTGTAACAGACCAGCAGAAAGCAGATGTCCTTGCAGACGCACTCGAACAGACACTAACCCCTAACCAACAGCCTTCCTCCCAGATCTTCATTAAGACAACTGAATACATCACCAGAAACATACTAAACAGACCCACGCACAACAAGATGCGCAAAACATGCCACTCTGAAATCTCATGGATAATCAGACACTTACCCAATCGAAAAGCCCCAGGCCCAGACACAATACCTAATTTCGTCCTAAAACATCTTCTGATTACACTACTTAAATACTTAGCAACCATTTTTAACTACACAATAGATCACGGAATTTTCCCCTCAAGTTGGAAGATCGCACATGTACTACACTTCCCCAAACCACGCAAACCACCACATGACCCTAACAACTACAGGCCAATCAGCCTCCTCAACACGTTAAGCAAAGTCCTAGAAAAAATAATAGTCAAACGGCTCAACTCACATGCCAAGCGCACAGGTCTTCTCCAAAATGAACAGTTTGGCTTCCGAACCCACCACTCTTCAACTCTCCAACTTCTAAGGGCTACCGAACATATTACAATCGGTTTCAACACAAACAAATCAACCAGAGCAATACTGCTTGACCTTGAGCGGGCCTTCGATAAAGTCTGGCACGAAGGCTTGCTACGAAAAATGATCTCACATAACTTCCCCGACTCAGCCACTAAACTTATAGCCCACTACCTCACTGAACGGTCCTTCTGGTCAAGAGTTAATAACACACTATCCACTCTAAGACCAATCCGCGCAGGTGTCCCTCAGGGTAGTATACTCGGGCCCCTGCTATTTAATATTTACATAAATGACATCCCCATTCCTAACAGTGTCAAAACATTCGTATACGCAGATTACACCGCCATCATGGCACAATCCTGGCAACCGCGCCTCATACACCTACGCATACAACGTAATATCACGCAACTCAAAGAATGGCTGACAAACTGGCGCATTAAACCGAATCCAAATAAATGTCAAGCAATCCTCTTCACCAAACGCATTACACACAGACGATATAACATGCCTCCCCTTCAACTCTTTGGGAGCAACATTCCATGGCTCCCCACAGTTAAATATCTTGGTGTAACCATGGACAGCTCTCTTACATGGCGCGAACATATAAGACAGATCAGGGGGAGAGCACATGGACGCCTTCGAGAACTCTACCCCCTGATAAACCACTCCAACCACCTTCCAATTGACACCGGATTACTACTATATAAAACACTCCTCCGTCCACTTATCACCTACGCGGCACCTGTCTGGGGCTACGCTGCTAACACACACACAAACACCTTACAAAGATTTCAAAACAAAGTACTCCGCATCATCTGCAAACTCCCCCGAACCACCCCTGCAGCCCTGCTACACGAAGAACTACATATGCACACACTAGACCAATTTATCTCCAAACTGACTGTGGACCTGTACACAAGAGCAGAAAACCATACCAATCCCCTCATTGCAAACCTAGGACAATATGACCCACTACTAGACAAACATAAGCGTCCCCTGTACCTATTTCACAGACGAGACACCGACGACGAGACTCAACTTGCAGTCCAAAATCATCTGCGTGCCCTAGTCCCTGAATAACTGACAGAACTTCAGACCCACAAACCAACCGCAACAATCACATCCCGAGCATTCCATGACTCACCTCACACACCTCACGTTCACTCAACCACACGCATTAACACACTTCTCACTCTTCCCATCTCACATCATCACACTTAACTTAATAATAGTGCATGAACTTCTAACAACACTAACCTACCACTATCTTCTCTTTTGCATGTTTATAGTCCTAATGCATGCCCACAAATCTCAAGCCCCAAACAAACACCCACAACACAACACGAACTCCACCCACACACAACACACACAACACTGCACGACAGCATGAATTCACAAACACTAAGCATGTACTCACACACAACCAACACCCACCACTCCCCTGTGTGGCATTCAGGGCATCAGTCATGTCTGCCACCAGGAACCTTACACACACACCACGAGCATCTGCATTCTCGTGATACACACATACACACAAATAACCAGAGTGCTAATTGTGGGATCTGTCAACTAACACCCTAACTTCCCTCACATAACTCCGTATCCTTGCATGTTAGTTGTTAGTACTAACTGCATGAGGGAGGCAATGTTGAATGCATGCCGGAGAATGACCAGGTGATCGCCACCGGGCTGGCGGGTGTGGGGCCAGTCAAAAAAAAAAAAAAAATCTACCTAGAGTTCAGTATACTGAAGGCATGTTATACCGTAAAGTCAGTAACACACACAGAGCCTTCAACCCAATATAGGGACACCTCAGACTCATCCAAGAGTGGTGCAAGCATTAGCGATTGTCCATCAACCCAGAGAAAAGCTAAAAGAGGCTAGCTTTTCAGGAGTACATCATGTACAGTCACATTGGGCAACTGGAGATATGGCCTCTGTTACTCATGCAATGATTCAGGATATCTATCCTTTTCTGAGCTCTTGCATATGATTCTCATCTTTCTATATGCCTGTGAAATCTGAGGCATGACCATAGAATCCAGTCAATTACGACTGCAGCAGGCACAGAAAAGTACCTCCAGACCATCTGTTATGTATAGCATTTCTTCCCCAAGAGATTACTTCACAAAGCATCATGTCCTCCAAAGGAGAGGATGAAATTGTCACCTAGTCAGAAAATTTTACAACTGATTGCCACATCATTGGAGCACACTCGTTTGGTCTCTTGGAGGTTGTAAACTCAAATAAGGCCACTTAAAGCGACACTGGTTTCCTAGCACGGCATAAGGGCATACTTGGTAACACTGGATCAATTCCAAACCACTGCTAAAGTTGAACTCTTCAGTAAAGCTCCAAATAATGCCTGGATAAATCAAAATTTCAAAAGTATCCCTTAAAAACAACACTTAGGAAAATGTCATATACCTACAGTGTACAAAGGTCCTTGCACTCTGACATACAACCATCGAGGAGCAAATCTTGTTTCCTCATTTCACTCCAACAACCTTACTCACGCCCATCATATTGCAACCCCTCATCCTATCTCTAAATGGTTGGCCCTAATGAAGGTATGTACACTTCCACACACTCAATTGGGCTACCCTGAGTCTGCCAAACACCTTATTGGACTGGATTTAATGAATGACTACAGTGGCAGCATTAGATTGACGCAGCACTATTTGTCTACTTGATGACTCAGTTTATAAATGACGCTCTGTAATGTGAGGAACCAAGCCTTACTGGTTTTTAATCTATGGGGTGAGTAAAAAGTATGGAACAATGCTTGTAACTTTGTTGTTATAATTTTGTTATGTGATATTTTTTAGAACAGCTGTAAGATATCAACATGTTTTCATATTACTATGATTGTGAATAGGACGTGACTTTTTCTATTCATGATGTTAGGGTTCTGATCAAGCATGTCATTCAAGGTTTCAGCAAACTGAGTACGTCTGTCAAAGTCATCTTCACTGAGTTCTTGCAGCAGCTGTACCTTGTATGGGTGCCATTTGACTGCCTTCATTAAGCTGCATATGGACTCCTGACTGACATTATAGTCCATTGCAAGCTGGCGAGTAGATAAATGATAATAAAACATCAAGAGCTTTATCTGTAACTCGCTTTGTCCTTCCAGACTTTGCTTTACTTTTAACACTTCCAGTTTCATTGAATTTTTTCAAAAATTTGCTTACCGTAGAATGAGTAATCCTTCGTTCTGGATGCATTTCATTAAACAAGACACCAACCTCTTCTTGGGTCCTCCTCTTATCACCACATCCAACCATCTTTAGTATTTCAATTCATTCTCTTTCTGTAAGTTGTGCCATGACTAATTACTTTCAGGAAGATTTTGTAATGAAGTAAGCATTGTTGTCCTTATTAGCTTAGCTTTTGCCTGTATTTGTTCAATCCAAAGCCACATAATGAAGTAGCCTACTGTATTGTTTAATTCAAGACCTACTCAATTTGAAGTAATGATGCATTTTCCCTTACTCATTACACATGCAATAAGGTCCTTATAAATTTAAATTGCTGTTTGAAAGGGGTATTCATTTGTATGATCTGAGACTTGAGGACTGGAGGAGTGCAGAAAAAAGAAATGTTGCCATTTAACAAAAAAAAGAAGAAAAAAAACTTGCACCCTTTATCTGTAATCATAGTAATGTGAGGGCATGTTGATATCTTACAGCTTTTCTAAAAAATATCACTTCATAGAGTTGCAACAGCAGGTTTGTAGGCATTGTTCCATACATTTTACTCACCCAGTATTTTATTTTCTATAAAAATTGTCTATGTGTAAGTTAATATGAGTGAGCTAAGAAGGCCGCAAGGTCTGCCTTTCTATAATTAAGTATTTATGGGCTGCCAAATATTCTTGTTGCAAATAAAGGAATGATGAAATACAGTGGAATAATTCATAACAAATTCATGCTCTATCGATGAATTACAGCTACAGAGCCTTTTCAATGATTGTGTCAATATTTTTCATCCAATTGTTTGGAAATGAACTTCCTAGCATTATACCATAGTCTTAATTACTCCTTTGTTTTGTTCTAGGTATATCTTTTGAGTCAATTTATGTTCAGAATATTACTAGTTAGTTTAAAATAAAAGAAAATGGGAAAACAATTTTGAAGCAACAGATGTACTTAGTCATGTAGAAGTGTAAGATAATTTTTACGTTTTTTCTGAAGGAAAATGCACTCTTCAGCTTCCATTAAACTAAGAAAGAAAACATAGGAAAAGTCAAACTTGATGTGCAAAATAAGTACTGCTGCATTAACATTTTTAACCAGACCTACGTGATGTAGACAGTCCTAAGTCTGTTAAACTGGGAAGGAAAATGTTGATGCATTTAAACTGCCACAAAACGGTTCGAATGTTACCCAAAAGAGTCTTCAGCTCAGCCATTTCGAAACAGAAAAGTATTTGAGGAATTGGTCTATATGATTAAAAACTACTCTGTAGTAGTGCAGTAATTTAGAACTATCAAACCAACAGGTTTTTAGGAAATACATAAAAATAATTTTAAAGGTATCTTAAATCTTTATTTCTATTGGAGTATATGGACCATAAAACAAATTCTGATATATACAGGTGTTCACAAAGTTGGTATACCCCTATCATATTCAAACTGACATGATATTAAAGTCCATATACTCAATTATTTTAAGGTTCTATTTTCCCTTACATCTTAGAAATTGAAAACATTAGTATGTGTCTCACTGTGGTCTCTGCATAGACATGTTCTTTTGTTCATTTGGGTTCATGGAATGGAGCACTTTGCACAACACATGTCCAGGTCTTCATTTACTGAATATCGGTGCTTCAGCACTTGCTCTTTGATGTATCCTTAGTAATTAGATAAGAACCCTTTGGAGACTACAGAAGAGAAGCTGGATAATTAATAGATCTTTAGGCAATCCAGTGATTCCTAAAGATAGTGTTCAAATGTTGCTGTTGTTGTTTTCTAGTGCCTTGCATCTGGCAATGAAGCCATTAGCATTCGTGCTTTCCAATACTTTTGAACTGTAGTTTCTTCTGATCTTAATGCTTCACAGGTCTTCAAGTGGTCTTTGTTCATTTCTGCTGGATCGTTACACAGGACACATATTGGTGAAGCTAAGATACCTATTCTGTAGAGATGACTTGCTAAGCAGTCGTGATTTGTCAGTAGTCGGAAGGCTGCAACTGCTGTTTTCCTTGGTCTCTGGGGGAGTATATCTGGGTTGGAAAGTAGTGTAATCCATTTTTTATCTTTGGCATTTGTTTCTATTTCTTGTAGGTATGAATGAGAAAACTTTTTAATGATCAAGCGTTTTATTGAGGAATATGAGAAATTGAATTTAGACTTTTGTTTTATTGTTGTGCCTTTCTTTGCAAGTGAGTCTGCAGCTTCATTCCCTATGACTCCACAGTGTGCTGGAAACCATTGGAAATGAACTGTCTTATTAAGTTTTTGGAGTTCTGTTAACATTTTGTAGTATTCTCTAATTTTTGTTGACTTCTTTGTAGTACTTGAACATATTCCCTGAATTGCAGCTTTAGAATCCAAAAGAATTACTGCCTTGTTAAATTTATTTAAGAGAAGATTTAATAATTGCCGGAGAGCAATGTGTATAAGCTCTATTTCTCCACCATAATTTGTTGTGTCTCTGCCAACAGAATGATAAAAGGAAAAATGTGAACACGTAACTCCAGCTCCAGTAAGGTTTTCCTTGGAGGATCCATCAGTATATATGTGCAGCCATTCTTCTGTGGGATACCTAGTATTGATTGTTTCCAGAGCTAGAAGTTTTTGTATTTCTTTTGGTGTGTCTGATTTACTTATTTCCTCTATTAATTCCAAATTGAAGGTAGGTTGCAATAATTCCAATGGATTTTCTCTTATAAGTAGATTTTCTCTGGTGTTAGGAATGTTCAATTTGGATTTAATCTGTGTTACCTTTTCTAGGAAACTACTATGAGTTTTAAGGATTGAAGGGGGGAAGTTCTCTTCTGTCCATTTAGAGTTTGGCAGTCATAACATTTTCTCGTGTTGGAGCAATGCTTGTTCTTCTATTTTTGTTGTTATTGATGGGGTCCGTGTTAAGGCAACCGTGGCATCAACAGGTGTGGATTTAACTGCTCCAGTGATTAGGCGAAGAGCCTAATTTTGTATTTGTTTAAGTTTATTGATGTTAGCATTTGCTGCTGTTATTAAAGCTTCAGAACAGTACAAGAGGTTTGGTTTAACATACATTTTGAACTCTCCTTAAGCAGCCCCATTTAGCACCAGCTAACCTTTTCAGGATTTGCAGTTTCTTTTCAACCTTTTCTGAGATGTTTGTTATATGTTTTTTCCAACTTAGCTTTCTGTCGAAAGTGATGCCCAACTATTTGGCATCATCAACTGCTTTGAGTGGTTTACCATTATAATTTATGTTAATATTAACTGGTTTGTATTTTAGTGTAAATAATTCATAATTTGTTTCTTCCACATTGATAGTCATGAGGTTTTTGGAGCTCCATTCATGTACTTTGTTTAGGGCTGTTTCAATTCTGTCTTTAATTAATTCAGGTTTTTTTGGAGAGCCTGGAGTCCAAATGACTACATCGTCAGCAAATAAAGCAATTTTGGTTTCTGAAGTTTTTATTATTGATGGAAGGTCATTTATATATATGTTAAAGAGTGTTGTACTCAGAACAGCACCTTGTGGAAGTCCTCGGTGTGTTTGTTTATATTTGGAAATGTATGTATTATATTTTGTGGCACAAAATCTTTGTGAAATAAACTGAGTTATCCATTTAAGCATATTACTTTTCACACCTATTGATTGCAACTTCTCAATTAATTCGTTTCTCCAGACTGAGTCATATGCTGATTTAAAATCAATGAATACTGCCAAGGTATCCTCCTTTCTATTGAAAGCTTCCTTGATGTCTTGGCTTAGTAGGAGTACATTTTCACTTGTACTATGATTCTGTCTGAAGCCGGTCTGTGAACTATTAATTAAGTTGTAATATTCTAGGAACCAGTTAAGTCTAGATGCCACCATTCTTTCCATCACTTTTGCAATAACACTGGTCAAAGATATTGGCCTGAAACTATTAATATTGTTTGAGGGTTTGTTTTTCTTTAAAATCAGGATGATAATGGCTTTTTTCCAGTCGGAAGGCACAGTTATTCTCCAACACGTGTTATACAGTTTAAGTAGGATTTCTTTTCCTTTCCTGCCAAGGTGTTTAATAAACTCTGGGTGGATCTTGTCAGGTCCTGGAAATTTTTTGTTCTGTAATTGTTCTATTGCTAAATCTAGTTCTGTTTCGTTAAAATCCTGAATAAAAATATAATTTCGTATATCTTTTGGCTTATTAGTTTCTCTGATAGTTTTTTGGATAGCCTTATCTTGTTTTTCATACGTTTGGGGTATTCTTTGTGACTGAGCATAAAACTTGTTAAGGGATTCTGCTATTTCCCTATCTGTAGTTAAGCTTTTGTTATTATGTATTAATGGTTCAGTTGTATTTTTTGATAATTTTGTTTTATTAAGGAATTTGTATATTTTATTTCCATCTTTCCTATAGTCCATATGTTCTACAAAATTTGTGAAACTGGCCCTCTTTGCTGTAATTAATTCTTTCTTAAAAATGGCTGGATTTCTTCTCCAGTTTTGTACATCTTCTGTGTTCAAATGTTGATTTTGGTATTTTAGCAGCATATTTCCTGTTTATTTTACTGGAGATTGTTGGATGTTGTGCTACATGAACACAAAGTTTATGCTGATAGATACTCGTGTTTCGTGAATGTGTCTGTTGTAAAAGTTTTCCCTTCCCATGCCAACAATGTCTTCTTCATTGGTGCTGCCTTCTCATACTGCACAACAGCATGGTCCATAACATTTTTCATTAATTTTGCATTAATTTGATGTTCATAGACCTGCACTGTGGCACAAAAATTGTACTTCAATCGCGTTATCACTTATGTTATCATTCCTTCAATATCTTGCCTTCTACTATCAATCTGCAGTTATGTGATTCTAAAACCATAGCATGATTACTGACATCAATTTGAATTTAATTTACATGTATACAGACTTTGTACATACACTGTAGAAGAGTCTATAACAAGACAGAGTATTTACTGTTCTTGTTAAACAGTGTTTTCCAAAATGTAGACTATAAAATTTGCTTGTGTCTGTATCAAAATACCTAACATAAAAAGTCAATTAACATATTGAAAATAACAAGGTACTGCAGCTTAACGCCAGGGTAAATTTGACAATGGAAGTACTGATCCTTGTTTCCTGGTGATAAAAAACATTGTCCCTGTTTACTGATATTGGTCTAGGTGACTCAGTTGGTTAGGTGCTGGCCTACTGATTATAAGATCATGAATTCAAATCCAGCCCAGACCAATTTTATTATAGTATGCTTAAAAGTGACAACTCTGTCAATAGGTCTACTGGCATCTAAAAAAGCTCCCACAGGACGAAATTCCTGCATACAGATGGTACTGATAAAATCCAGACAATTGACAATGTCGTTAACAAACAAAATATTTATTTTAATTTTTTTATATGTTGTCATTTTAGTTCTTTTTCTTTTTTCCTTTTTATATTTTTCAGCATTGTTTTCATTTTTATCCCACCGTACCCTGAAGAAAGTATGGTTGCACATATAAGGAAATGCCATATACTGTTAGCCACTGTTTTCTTACAAGGAATGAATGATGGCACTGGTAGGTACTGTTTATATCCAATATCTGCTTTTATACATTGTCATTATTTCCTCTGTATTTGTAATTTGCACAAGGAGTTCTGTAGCTTTCCTTCTTTACAATGTTTAGACATCGTTACTAAATTAAATTGCTAAATCTGATCTCATTGGGATGATAACACCTCACTGCAGTTACAGTTACCATACACTTTACAAGCTTGATGTAAATCCAAGTTCTGTGTTGTGATAACTTGTACTTTTACTGTTTAGATATACCGTAATATATTTGTGACAGATGTTAAAAGGTTTTGGTATAAGGAGCAACACAGAATAAATTATGTTGAATAGAAATGAGATAAGAGTCTTCTTGCTGCTAAATCTTGGCCAAAAAGAAAATTTCAGTAAGTTAAATGCACCTTACCGCCCAAAAAAAGGAATTAAAAGAAAAGTGGTGTCTTGAATGTCAAATTTGTCTAAGTTCTATATGGTACAGCCCCATGTTTACACCATGTGCAATACATTTTGGTAGCCCCTGCAGCATGTTGTACAGCACTACTGAACATGCTACCTTCCACATATCTTCTCTTACAACTGTAGTAGAGTGTAGGGCGCTTCTGTAGTTAAGACTGCAGGTTCACAGAAAACACTTTCGTTTCTTTCTTCTATAAGTAATGTTTCATCAGCACGTAGTGACTATAGTGACTACATATTTTCAATGTACATTTCATTCACGACATTTGATAAAGCTAATAATTGAATAATTGAATAGTTATTATAATCAATGTAATTAATGTAATTGATTTACACTGATTTGACCTTATAGTTGGCTAAACTAGAAGCCCTTAAGTACTTGTAATATTTTAAGTCACCATTAAGGTATGCCATCTCATATAATTGAGATCTCCTTGTGTGGTTTACCGGGAAAAATGTGAGCGAGTTGGAGAATTTAATGTTGTGTCAGTGTGTTGACCATGATAGCTTAGTGGTTAGAGCAGTTGGACGGTAACCAGTAGGTCCATGGTTCAAATCCTGGTCATGGCATTGAATTTTTCAGTCTCACTCTACCATTTCCAGTTGTTATGTTTCTTAAAGGGGTTACTCTACCTACTTGCAATATGGTAACCATATGATGTACAGAAGAGTACGCAAACATTTCAGACCCGAACAGATTCTCTTTCAATGGATCAACCATGCCTAACATGGCAGAAAGAGCACACAAAGACATATGCACAAGAAAGTCTCTCTGTGCACTAGTCAATGTAGCAGACTTTTCTGTTAAGTTGCATAAGTTGATTAAGTTGCAGCTTGTATTGGAGTTCCTGCATCTACAGCACAGAGGTAATTGAAATTATCCAGGGAAAGGATTGAACACCATTGTACTGTTTCAGGAAGAACATGTCTCCAATCCCGAAATGGTTGCAGCTTTAACTGCAGTAGCAGAGAGGAACCTTTTCCAAACTTCTCCTAAAATGAAGGCACATTCACAGTTCCCTGGTTCATCTTGAACAGCTCTGCAACATGTAAACCATGCAAGATTTCTTGAAGAAATAGCAGTTAAAAAGCTGTGACAGATGATTACAGATGGTTTTGCCCTGTATTTGCAGGGTAAAATGACAACCATGGCTGGGATAACATTCTCAGATGAGATGAGATTTTCTTCCTCACATAAAGGGAAGATGATTGTCTATCGCACTCTGACTTGGCGTTTCCCTCTTGTCCCTTAGATGAGTGCTGGGATGCTCATACTCATACCATGGCTTTCCTGTCCATTTCCTGTTCCCATTATTCTTTGCTCATCTAATTCAGGATCAGGCAATTTTTGGCAGGTAGCAGCTGGAAGGTGGCTTGCTCACTGTAAATATTTAATCTTCAGCGTTTTGAATAGGTCCGGTCCAGTACCACCTCCACTGTGAGGCCCAGAATGTAAATCCAGATGGAAGCTTGTAGGATTGGGGGGTGGGCAGCATTGGATGTCTTCACTGCCATCGCCTGGAGCTGTATTGATTTGGTACTATCTTCGTTGTGGTGTGGTTTTTGTAATTATTAATACGGAATGTGCTGTGCTATGAGACTCCTTTTCTATCTAGGTCGTGGTAATGGATGGAATGAAAAATCACACGATGTTTCTTCACCACAATGTATTATTTTATTAACACTTCATCGATACTTTACATTAAATAATTCCTCTCAGCACCATTCTAAATGATTTAAAACGCTTCCACCTTCTCATTTAGTGGAACCAATGCTTGATGAAAGTCTAGTGAAAGTTCCATACCCACACGTCACACCAATACGTCCATATGTCTTGATTACACACACACGAATGGACAGTTTATGGCATCACCTGACGCGACACTGCCTTTTTCATATACATCCACGTATGCGTCCATCAAATAGTTCTTTCTGATTAGGGAAGCGATCCCTAATCATCCTCCCCTACTTTTATTATGGAACACATATAATTCTAATATTTATACATATATATTAAAATCAAATATGGAAAGATTTATGATGTTTTTGGGCAAACTTAGTTGTTCGTAACAATGAACATTTTTAACACGTTTTCGCCATTTAACCAAATCATACCAACATCAAAAAACAAATTACACTTTTAACAAACATTCACATGAATGATTTTCTTTTGGGGTCTTCTAATATTCTGTCTCAGTTGTGAGGTCCTACCAGGCTCCCAGAGATGGAGGCCTGCTGGTGTGGGGATGGTGGCGTTAGATGCATTCATACTCAGTAGGGACCCTGTCTACTCTTGAGCCTGTTGTTCATCCAGATCTAGTCAGATTTCTCTTCTAAGGGTCATGTTAGAGGCCCTTAAGGGTCTACATGCATTGCTCTGCCCTGGTTGCAGGGACCCCTTCTCCCGTAACCGCAAAACATGTCAGCTATATGTAAGTAACTAGGGTATACGTTTTTAAAAATGGTTTTCTAATCTAAAGAAGAAGTGCAATTATCTCGTGTTACAATGACAACAATGTATAATGTGGTTTATTTTCAATGACACTGAATTCGATTAATACAAAATTCTCTATAAAAGCACATAATTTTTCCTTAAAAAGTGATGAAAATTGGTGAAAGCTGTCTTTTGGTTATACCTAATGGCAAGACGTATATGTAAAATATTTGGCAATTGAAATCACATTGTCCATGGCCTATATTCAGGAGGTCCCATATTCAAATCCTATGGACCGACGAATCTAACATACTTTTATTTTTCACAGTTTCCCTCAGTCATCGTGAATTGGATATTTAATACCATGACCCAAAGTTACACCTTGAGTCTAAAATGAGAGTAACAATGAAAGTAGTTGGTAATAGTGAGTGCTCTGCCATCTATCCACAGACAATGAAAGCAGGTAGACTGGATGGTATCTAATGCCATCTGCTCAGCTAGCATAGAAGCAGAGATGCAGTCACTAAGGTCTTTGTAGACAAGTGTCTCTGTCGGTCACGGAAGCAGAGGTACAGGTGTCTCTGTGGATGCCTAATCAAGTAAGATGAGATCTACTGTGCTCTTCAAATGGGAAGAGTTCTGATCAGCAGCCAATGAAATATGTTTACATGCACAGCGTTGCAAGCTCATTACCCTCACTCTTCATATTTCTTGGCGCGCATCAAGCCCCACTTAAGGGGAAAGCAATATAACAACACAGCAGGACTCCGATTGTGGTTACCAACCTGGAGATGCTCAAGGACAAACTCCTTCCCATTTGAAAAGCACAGTAGGAGGCTAACCGTCTGCTACACATGGATGCAAGAGGTGTCTCCTAACAGATCCATTGCCATATGATCATAGTTAAAGCAAGGCCAAATAAATAGAGATAGGGATAGGGAAAAACATGTCATAAAATACGCTCTTTAGAAAATAAATTTACTTTACTTAAATTCTAACAAAGTGGCTTTTCCTGTTTTGTGAGATACAATTTCTGTATCATTTACAAAGTAAATTATACTGAATGATTCGAATAGACATTATTAATCACAAAGGTATTTTGTTTTGCAGTTACTGAACGAGAGGTCATCAACGGTGTACTGAATGTCAAGAACACAAAAAATCACTGTTTAGCCTATGTACGGTACATCAATAATATCAATTTACAAAATCTTAAAAAAGCATCGCTATTTGTTGATATCATAAACCGAAGTCTGGATACTGAGTCTTCCAAATTATTGGGAAATCTTAGAGATGAACGTTTGCCTGCAAAGATAGAAGCCTCCAACTTGCAAAGGTGAGTGAGCATCTCAGAATTTAATTTGCTGTTACAATATTTTGTTGGTGTGAATATACATTTTCTTTCCTTCTACATTCTTGATTAGGAGAAGCTCATCAGAGCTGTTATGTGAATAATGTCTATACAGTTTCTAAGAACAGATTCCATACTAATGGAAATTAATATAGATGACAGTAGATGATTTATTTAGTATTAATTGTTAGCTGTTACCGTTTATTAAATTTGGACAGTCTTTAGTCTTACTAACAACAGCATTGCTAGCAGCAAAAACAGACTTTTTTTAAGGTTTAACATTCTTTCACCTGGTAGGTCATATTGGACAATGAATCTATTGAGCGAAATGATGCTCAAATTAACCCAGGATTCATAGAGCTAAGAGTTACCTGATATTCATCTTTCAGAATAAGGGGAAAAAGCTTATCCAGGTAGGTTACTGTACCTAATTGAGGTTTGAACTAGGAACCTCTTCAGTGAGAGACAGACACGCTACCTCCACACCACAGAAGTGGAAAAACAAAACAACAGGGTTGTGTTAAACTGAATCAGAGAAGGATCCTGTGATGTGTTCTGCAAATTATACCACATTTAATATAGGATTATCGAGAAGTCGCTCCGCAGTTCTCGTGTAACGAAGGTGCCCCTAGAGATGGGAATTCCGGTGGCAGCACTGATTGCTGTCACCTTATACACAGGTCAATACCATCAATACTTGCATAACAATAACAACTCGTCTACTGATAGCCAACAATTACGTGCAATAAACATGCTGGAAGCAATAACAAAAGTCGATAGGTTAGAGTGGAGTGGGGAAAATCTGGGAGTACTACTTGACAAAGCCATGAGGCATATCGGAGAGAATATGAAACTGCAGAGTTGTTTATGCAAGTTTATCACATAAACACGGTGAGACAGTGTATGTACACTGTTCAGATGCAATCATATCTTCAGGGTAACATCTCATATATAGGCAGGCATGAGATATTCATTTGCATTGCATTACTGACTGTACGCCAAGTTATTAATATTTCGCTGTTGTAGTAAACAAGATAAGAAGCAATCACAGCACTTTGCAACCAAGGTAAATACTCCTCATCGCTTTGCCAAGTAGTACCAATGTTATCTCGAGCGATAGACACCAGCCTGGTGTGGAGGAAGTTGTTAGCCCTTTATAACTGGAGCTGATCTTCTTGTGTCAGGAGATGTAAGTACCACCTTCATGCGTGTCTTGTTTTACCTCTCTTGATACCAAGAGATATGACTCCACATAACATGGGAGGTTTGAGAGATCTTGGCTTCGATTCCCTGACTGCTATTCTGACCTTCAGTGTTTCATGGTTTTCCCTAGCTGGTAGCTGAATTTTGGGGTGATTTCTCATCTCTCATGGTTTCCTTTCCCTTATATTCATTTCCTTCTAACCTTTCAGGTGTGTTTTTGAGTTTTGTAGTGTGGATCAGTGCCTGGCAGATGGCGTGGACTCTTACTGGAAGGAAAGAGTAGTCCCCATGGACACTAGAGGACTGCCTTGTTAATGGGTTATTTATCACCTCTTCTGAGCAGTTTCAACAGTGGGACAGGTCTTTGAGCCAGGAACTGCTGCGGGCTTCCATGCCACGTGTAGCTCCAACAGTGGGATGGATGTTCAAGCTAGGAGCTGCTGGGGGTTTCTGTGTTCCCTGCAGCTCCCTGTGTTTCCTTCACTTCATCCTTTCCTCTTTGGGGACGGTAGCTGCAGTATATCTCCCACAGGCCACAGTGCCTGAGGTGGTCTGCCCCCATTATATATCTACCTTTCTTTATCCACCGGACTTGTGTTATCGGCTAAGGTGATCACCCCTACCGTCATGTGATTGAGACTGAGATTACTTTCTTACGACCAAGTCTAAGAGAAATTATGGAACATTTTCTTTGGACTTACAAACACATTTTAGATAGGTATGAGCTGGCAAGTCGACCTTTAATACTACCTGGCATAACCTATCTTGTCTTCCCAGCACAGCTAGGAACTCATGACTCGGAAAACATTTGGAGCTGGCTGTACTGCTCTTCAGTTCAAGATCTGGGAACTACCATTAAGAAAAGCATGACCATTTCTAGAGATGATTTGAGAATCAATTACTCCTTAAGATTAATTGTTATCCTTATGGACAGCATTCCATACCACAATGCCCAAATAGATAAGCACACTATTAAAATGTTGTTGTTAGCTAATGCTGGATTTCTGAAAATGAAGTCATTAATCCTCTTGCTCTCCAATATTTTTCACTGATGGATGGGGCATTAGAAGTGGCCGGGCATATTTGAAGGTGGTCTCGATCCATTTCCTCTTGCAGATCACATAGAGGACAGAGTGGTGAAGAATATATCCCAATTCTGTTTAAATGTTTTGCCAGACAATCATGTCCTGTAATCAACCTGAAGGTTGCAACTGCTGTTTTTCGACGATACTCAGGAATTACTGTTTGAATGTTTGATAGTTCCCATCTTTTATTTTTTGATTTTTCATAGTAATACTTTTCAATAATTTTTTTGAATTAAGAGTTGACTAATCTTTTAGCTGCATAAAATGGTAGATTAACTATTGATTTCTGCACATTGCCGGTACCCTTTTTTGCAAGAAAATCAGCTTTCTCATTACCACTCAGTCCACAGTGAGCTGGTATCCATTGGAAAACTAGGTGTTTTTGAAGTGCTGTTAGATGGGTAAGGATTTTCCAACATTCTATAATTGTTTGGTTTTTTGGTGACAACTTGGAAGTAATTGCTATCATTGCTGCCCTGTAATCTGAGAGAACAAATATTGAAGAGACTTAGCAATAAATGTAACCGCTTTTTAGAGAGCACCATATTTTTATGTTTTGGCAGTCACATCGCTCTCTCACAACTCCCAGAATGTCTGGAGGACCACACCTATCGTTGGTTTACGGGTCTCACAGACCTGACCGGGAGAATTATCAAAATAAATTCACCGACCATATCCTCTGATTACCAATCAGAGGACGTAACATGCCATGACAGGTCAGCATGTTATGGGTTAAGGTTTTATAGAGAAATTAGAGAAATGGAGAGGTTGGAAAAATAAAGACTCCCTAGCGCTCGGGAACCCTAATAGCATCGGGGTCGGAAGAGAACAAGAGATGACCAAGGTAAGGTCAGATAGAAAAGTTACAGTGAGGAGCAAAACACCAGTAAGTGGAAGTAATGTTCTGCTCAGCTTGGGTACCTTGTGGTCGCTATTCACATATCCCCTAGACAGAGACCCCTGAGTACCAGTAACATAAATGGTTGACACTAATTTTTAATATCCTTATATATTTTAATTTGTTCCAAACTGAAAGTTTAACATTTTAATATTAAAGCAAATATTTAGACAGATATATAATTGCATATTCTGTCCTTTGAAAGTAGATTAAATATTTTACTGTTGTCTTTGCATAGGAATATAAATAATATGTGCTCCACATTCCAGGTGCAATCCAATCTTCTTCGTACATATAATCATACCGCACTCTCCATGTGATCATGGTCACGATAAGTGGCAATGTCACTTTTCCCTCACTGCGGACTGTCAATCCCATTCTTGACTGGAGCCGACATATCTGTAGGTCAAGCCATTTACTTCTAAAACATTGGAAAAGTTTCACTGTCTATATCACTTCTTATATATTAAGTAGAACCCTTTGTGTAATTGAATTGCCTTGTATATGTTCGCTAATTTAAATTTTCATATATCAAGATTGATTACATTTGTACAATATTTAATGTAAATCAGCTTTGACATAACCATGTGTAATAGGATTAATTTTTTATATACCCTGTATCAGTGTTCTGTGTAAAGTAATTGATTTAAAAGGAGTAAACTGAACTGAATTAATACTTCTCAGTGACCCAGTTATCCCACTGTATCAAAATTAAAACCATTTGGGTCCCTCCACTACATTCAATTAATCTTATTCTGCTAGGGGGTACTCTGGTTAAAAAGTAAGTCATTTGCACAATCTCTATTTCCCCGTATTTTGCAATGCACTTGTTATTAAGTACATATTTTTATACAGAGAAGCTACAAAAACAAATTTAAAACATGAAGCACATCTCATATTATAATTAAACTAAGCATGACAACAGAAATGCTACTTTACATAAACAAAAGAACTATTAAAATACAAATGGTAAAATGACCACTTGCTGTAATGTGCATGTAACATTACAATAGGGGAAAAAGGAGAACTTTTAAATCTGTCATTGATAAATCAAAACATGCCCAGGCCCAATATGTTGTGGATCAATTAACTAAAGAACATGGTTATGAGGCATTTCCCATACCATTGCCACTTCAAGCCCATAGGATTAATCTGGGCAGAAGTAAAGGAAGTCTTGACTTTGCCGGAAGTGAAACATCTCACAAGGAAAACAGGAAATGAAGTGACACCAGGAGAGCTTTGTGGTAATTACAAAGTTGATTAGCCAGTGCAGTCGATCATCAAGAACACTTTAATTTTGTTAGATACTGTTTTAATCTTTTAATCTACTGACAAAGGGATAAACCTGAAATACTGAAAATTTTTTGTGTGACTGCATGTTTTATCTTCCACTTACAACAATGTTGTTCTTTTACCACTTGAGTTTTATTTATTGATCACTCATGCATATATATACAAGATGTTCGAGGTATGAGTGCAAAGACTTAAACACTAACTTCTTGACGTTCGCTGTAGCATAGGTTCCTCTAGCATTTTGTGACAGGCTTTTGTAAGAGATGAATGTTTTTGCATTGATAGGACAAGTTAACGTCAGTCAGCAGGAGTAATGAGTACTCTTTTCTTATCTCGGGCGTGGTACAGAAATAAGGCAAATTCAATTCTGAATCTGACATTTAATTCAATCATTATACTTTATACACTTGTATGGTAAGTCACAATTGCTGATTTTTAGCAATATACTTAAACTTTTTAGTAAACTCGAGATTGTGTGTCATAAAATTTAGTGAGTTTTCACACAATACACAAACTATCTTCTTTTTCTCGCCTCTTTCAATAGTATTATCTTAGTTAAGATAATATATTTAACCTACCCCGTCCGATGTCGGTTAAGGTAAAGATGAAAAAGAAAAAGATGAAGACAAATCCCTAATTCTTCTTTACCATGGAAATAATCCAGTGGAATGTTAATGGGTTCCGGGCACGTGTTCCGGACATACAGCATCTCGTTTTGCAACGCTCTCCATCAATCGTCTGTCTACAAGAAACACACTTGCACCCTAACCACGCATTACAACTTCGTGGTTTTTCGGCATTTAGACATGACTCTGCAGCTGATAGGCGAGCAAGCGGGGGTGTTGCTATTTTGGTGGCACATGATATCTCTGCCACCAGTGTGCCACTCAACACTCCGCTACAAGCTGTAGCGGTGCGTGTGCAGCTGCAGAGCCTCTGTTTCTCCCTTTGCAATGTCTATCTGCCACCGGTCAGTGTCGTACACACGAACGATCTTCGAGCTCTCTTGGCACAGATTCTGCCACCGCTCATCTTTCTCGGCGATCTGAATGCCAAGCACTCTCATTGGGGCTCCGACACTGACGATGCCCGTGGGTGCCTTGTAGCAGACGTTTGCCATATGTCCGGCCTAGTCATATTAAACACTGGCGTGCCTACTTACTTATCATCTGCCTATGGTACACACTCCGCGCTTGACGTTTCTTTTAGCAGCCCATCACTGGTACCTCTACTTGATTGGTCGGTACTTTCCGACTTATTTGGCAGTGATCATTACCCCATTAGCATTCACCTATCGGGCCACAATTCTGTGCCAACACGCTTTCCTCACTGGATTATTTCCAAGGCTGACTGGGGGAAGTTTCGTTCCCTCATTCACCTTACCGACGATGGTTTTACCACCATTGACGATATGGTGGAATATTTTACTTGCTCTATCCTTCGTGCAGCGGATTCCAGCATTCCTCGTGGTTCCACTACACCTCGTCACGTTCCTGTGCCTTGGTGGTCCGAGGAATGCCGTTTGGCTACTAAAGCACGCAAGCGTGCATTGCGTATCTTTACCTTACATCCTACGCAGACGAACTTTGTCGCTTTTAAGCGTGCTCGTGCTAGGGCGAGATTTACACTTCGAGACGCAAAACGCAAATCGTGGCAAAAGTATGTATCTTCTCTTTCCCGTCGAAGTTCGGCGCAAAAGGGGTGGACTGCTGTTCGGCGAATGTACGGCAAGTGTCGCCGGACGATCATCCCCGGCCTTGCCGTACAGGGCTCCCGTTACACCAGCGAGCAGGACATCGCCGACGCCCTTGCCGAGTGTTTCGCCTGTGCTAGCCAAACCCAAAGCTATGATAGAGCGTTTTTAGCTATCAAGGAATCTGCGGAGCAGATAGGCCTTAGTTTTAACAGTGCCCAAAGTGAACCGTACAACGCACCATTTACCGAAGCGGAGCTGGCGCATTCCTTGTCTCTAGCAAAGAATTCTTCTCCCGGTCCTGATGACATCCACCGCCAAATGCTGCTTCATCTTCCACCTGCAGCTCTTTCCTTCATGTTGAGCATGTATAACCGCATCTGGCATCAGCAGGTTTTTCCGTCTTCCTGGCGAGAGGGTATTGTCATCCCTATCCCTCGACCAGGAAAAGACCGGACACTTCCCTCTAGCTACCGCCCTATTTGCCTGACGAGTGTCGTCTGCAAGACCTTGGAACGGATGATTAACACTCGCTTAGTGTGGTGGCTAGAGACGAATAACCTGCTGAGCAATGTTCAGTGCGGATTTCGTCGCTATCGCTCCAGTGTCGACAACCTGACGCGCATGGAGGCATACATACAGAATGCGTTTCTCCTGAAGCACCATGTCGTGGGTGTCTTCTTTGATCTGGAGAAGGCCTACGATACTACTTGGCGCTATGGCATTCTCCGTACTCTAGACGGTTATGGTTTGCGCGGTCACTTAGCCGTTTTTCTTTTTAACTTTTTACTCATTCGCCGTTTTCGTGTCCGTATAGGCAACACGCTGTCTCAACAGAAGATCCAGGAGAATGGTGTACCCCAGGGATCTATCCTTAGTGTCACACTTTTCGCAGTGGCGATTAATGGCATCACTAGTGTTGTTCGTAGCGGTATCCCGATGTCGCTGTATGTTGACGACTTTGCGATCTACTATCGCTCTTATAGTTTGGAGCACATCGAGCGTCAACTGCAGCTGACCATAACCTCCATCCCCGAGTGGGCGTTACGCACCGGCTTTCGGCTGTCCCCTACGAAAACACAGTGTCTTCACTTTCACCGACTGCGAGGAGTACACCCTCCTCCTGATCTTCATCTGCGCGACACACGTCTTCCTTTTGTACCGCACCTTAAGTTCTTGGGCCTACACCTCGACAGCAAACTCACATGGGAGCACCATATCCGCCATCTTCGTGCTTCCTGCGATCGTTCGCTTCGGGTACTCAGGGTCTTATCTTGGGCATCTTGGGGCGGCGATCGCACCGTCATGTTGAGGTTGTATGGCTCTCTGGTTCGGTCCAAATTAGACTACGGATATTTTATTTACGGCGCGGCGTCTGCGTCTAAACTCCGGCTTTTCGACATAGTACATCACACTGGTATCCGTCTCGCTACTGGGGCTTTCCGCACCAGCAGAATCGATTGTCTGTATGCTGATTCTGGCGAACCTCCACTATCTGTTCGACGCTCTTTTTTACTTTGTTCTTACGTGGCAAGGCTGGCCGCCCATCCAGGTCACCCTTCGTTTCCACCCGTGTTGCGTCCAGACCTCGCGCACCGTTATATGCGAAATACAACCCTCTCCCGTCCAAGTGGTATCAGGTTTCGTGAACTGCTTGCTGCACATGCCCTTCGACTGCCAGCCGTAGAGCGGCATTCACGTGGCCGATGTCCTCCCTGGCAACTCCAGCGCGCACGCTTTGACCTGGAGCTGTCGGGCTGTGTTAAGACAAGCTACCCCTCATTCCGTGTTTCGCCAACTATTCACGGAACTACTGGGCCGATACCGGACTTCCTGTCCGGTATATACCGATGGGTCCCAGATGGGTAGTGCGACGGGTTGCGCCTTTATGTACAACGGTGACGCTCATACGTACCGCCTACCGGACGCCAGTTCAGTATTTACCGCCGAGTTGTTTGCCATATTTTATTTCCTCCTTTTTATCTCCAGTTCAGGTCCTGGAAGTTTTATCGTTTGTTCCGATTCTTTTAGCGCTCTCCAGGCCCTGCAACAGTTTATCGGCACCTCGGCATTGGTTGTTAAAATCCAGACGTTGATTTCTCAGCTACTGTCTCGCGGATACCAGTTTGTTTTTACGTGGATCCCAGGCCATGTGGGTATTCCAGATAACGAGGCGGCGGATGCGGCTGCAAAGTCTGCATGTCGCCTTCCGGAGTATTCCACCCGTACGCTCCCCTATATAGATGTGCAGAAATATTTCCGTCGCCATCTATTTGCTCTCTGGCAGGAATCTTGGGAAGCGTTATCTGGCACTCAGTTACGGACAATCAAGGACACGGTACAACCCTGGCAGACCAGCAGCAGGGATTCCAGGCGAGAAGAAGTGGTTTTAACCCACCTGAGGATAGGCCATACCCGAGCCACGCATGGACACCTTTTGCGTGGTGATCCGGAGCCTGTCTGTACGACGTGTAATACTCCAATCTCCGTCGCACATGTCCTTCTTGATTGTCCGCGATACGCTCGTGAGCGCCGGTCCGTTGGCCTGGGCCTTACACTGTCGTCAGTTTTAGGCAACGACCCAGTATCTGTAAATACAGTGCTGCGGTTTTGTTCCACAATTGATTTTATGAAGCAAGTGTAAGGTTATTTTATTTCAGAGATTTTAGCCTTTTAGAATGCCGTATTTTTGGTTTTTTTAACGTTTTATTGTTTTTTTACTTTGTAGCAATTTTAATTTTCTGTTTTTAGCATTTTAAACGAAACGTTTTAATAGTGGTTTATCTGTTTTTATCTATTTTAACCTTAGATTTTTAGTTTTTAATGGGTGATGTTTTAACATTTGACCGTACGTAATTTTACCTTTTGACTCGGGGCCCTAATGACCAAGTTGTCGACGGGCCCTTAAACCCAACACACTCACTCACTAGTTAAGA
This sequence comes from Tenodera sinensis, assembly GCA_030765045.1. Lineage (NCBI taxonomy): Eukaryota > Metazoa > Arthropoda > Insecta > Mantodea > Mantidae > Tenodera > Tenodera sinensis. The sequence goes on along the minus strand of CM060972.1, from coordinate 40,918,754 downwards.
TAATATATTTAACTTTTTGAAGAATCACTGAAAGAATTACTTCTTTGTCACAATAAAACCTAGGTTTGGGAGTATTTAAAACACTTAATAATCCTTTTAGTATAGCGGGACATAAATTCCATGTCTACATTCACTGAAGTCGTCAAGCCAACAGAGAATTCAATATCCCCATGTTGCTAGGGTACTGTGTTTGTATAACATTACGCTTTGTTGCGCTTACTTGTGAGGTCATTCCACGTCATCATATTTTAAGAGTTATCAGTGTCGAACTCGCTAAGAGAACTTTTATAATTTCTCTCAACATTTTTGACCAAATGCATATATAACACAACTCTCAATTACATAAACACAATTAAAATATACTCCTTATAACAATTATCACTAACTGACAATCTTCCTGGTGATAAAAGAATGATTCTAGACCAACAGAGTCAAACATACATTAAACTGAAGTCAAGTTGACATTTAAATTGCTCACTATAGGGGATTATATACAAATACTGTCTCAGTTTTCCTCTATAGTGCAAGGTTGAACAAATAGAAAATAAAATTAGTAGAATGTTTGATTGCCAATATGCCACCAGTCCTTTATCATTTACTTGGGCATAGAGAGGTAGAGCTTTAAAAGATGTTATTCATTTCCATTTGTTGCTAAAATGAGCCATTTAGCCACATAAGAATATTAAATAATTCGAAGATGTCTATTGGAATACATCTTTGAACCTACACTTGGCAACATTGGTGTGTGTGTGTTTAGAGTGTAAGGTCAGAAAATAAAAACTATTGGCCTGAATACTGCTCAGAAAGCTTGAAAGAAAACCACCCTCTCATTACTTGTAGTAGTTAACAAATACAGAGACACGTGCCACGATCTGATTGAGGATATCACCCACATGCATGCCACCATCTCTTGGAAACCACACACACACACACACACACACACATACACATACAAGTTGTGTGGGTATTAGTAGTCATAATTGGAGGACTGACAATATATGTAAAACTAAGTTATGTCATTAAGTATCAGGGAGTGGCAAAATATGTAGAGTGTGTCTTGATTGAGTGTATGTTTACTAGCACTAAAAGTGCTGTTAAACATTGAAGCCACATTTTAACAAACTAGTGCAAATGCTGATTATCTTCTGCCAGAAAAACCTTTGTTTCTACTTGCTTTTCTATTATTAGGAAATTGAACCTATCTTTCCATACGACAAAAATAAAACATTTTGATCATTGTGTTCTCACATTGTTTTTGTAAATGGGACATTTATATATCAGTACTTTTTATTTTCAGGTACACTGTAGAGTGGATTGGCAGGGAAGGTCTAGATACAGAAACCCATTCAGAATATTTGCAGCACTTCATAACGCATTTCTACAAGAACATTACGAAGTTGATAGATCGTGCCATGCGGAAGGAAGATTCTAGTGCCCAGGGTCAGATTATCACTGAAATTCTACAACATCTACATGCATGCAACAATTCTGTCCAGGTGTATATTACCTTACTTGCTTAGAAGATTAGTGCCATAATTAATGGAAACACTAAACTAGTTTCAGAATAGTAATCACAATTATCATCCTTATGAATTGCCTCAAGGAGTTAGTTTGAGCTTTTGTACCTCTACTTAGTCTGCTGGCCAAGATGCTTGTGTTAAACTCTTATACTAGATGTATAAAAGCTATATTGGTATCATTTCATGGTACAGCTGGCTCCAAATGTTTTTTTGAGCCATGTGTTCTTAGCCACATTGGGAAGGCAGGATAGCTTATCGGTAGGTAATGCCAGGTAGTCTCAAAGGTGAACTAGCCAGCTCATACCTGTCAACAAGGGTGACTATGTCCAACTTTGTCTATGTCCAAAGAAAACATCATTCCAACATTTATCTTAGACCTGGTCGTAAGAAAGTAATCTCAGTGTAAAGAAAACAATAACTCTATAAACTTGGAACGAACTCACAGCGAGAATGGGAACTAAATATTCAGCATTAGAGATATCATATCACCCTATAATTAAATTAAATTTAAAATGTTTAAATAAATTTAATATATCACCTTTTTTATTTAAGCTATTCTTGGGGACACAAACATGTGCACTGTAAAATTTCCAAATTGTTTTTATTCAGCAAACATGAAATCATGTATTTGACATGAAATTTCACATCAGAGTTTAAAACGTTGAATAGATAATTAGTTTTTATTTATTTATGCCAACAAATTTATTGGAAACACAGACACGGACACGGAGACAGATGCAGACACATCAGCATCAGCTATCCTAGCATCCTAAACGCAGATTAGATCATCTAATATCAAGTGCAGCTTGTACATGTATAAATATTGTATCTTGGTACTTGCAGCCTGAGATCTTTTCATTTAAATTTGTCCTATACTTATTTTCGGCGAAGGGTCTTATTGATCCATGGGCAAATGTATATGTGCTATGGTATCTATCTGTTTTGTGGTATCTGTGTGTTTGTAGTGGGGTGTGTGTTTTGATGTCTGTGTATGTTGTGTATGTGAGTGATGGCGTGTGTTGTAGGAGAGGTGTCTAGAAAGCTAGTTAGGCCATTTTTTTAAAGTCTGTGCGGCAGGCAGCAAAAGTACAGAATTCACAGGAAACCTTGGTCTGGGTGTTTATTTAATCCTTTTAAATTAATTCTGTACATAGTACTTTGATATAGGATATATTAATAATTAAATTTATATTTTTACATTACAATAAAGTCAGATATAGATTTGTAGTCTGTGTTCAACTTATTATATATCATAGATTAAAATACATCTGAGACAGAATATTAGAAGACCCCAAAAGAAAATCGTTTATGTGAATATTTGTTAAGAGTGTAATTTATGATTTGAAGCTTTCCTGGCGACGAACATATTCAAGATGCTCTCGGGCTTCGAGTCAGGTGTAGTGATGAAAAGACATCGACGTTTCGGGAGTGTACATCTCTCCCATCTTCAGGATGAATGACTAGCAAGAGTGAAGGGACCAGTACTGTCAGCCAGTACGTACCAAGTAGAAAACACCCAGTCTAGTGTGGAGGTGGTTCAGCGCTGCGTTGGAATCTGTGTTTTCTGAGTCGGTCGATTTCCAATTTTAAGGCTGGTTTCCAAGATGGACTAAACTGCAATCGACCGACTCAGAAAACACAGATTCCAACGCAGTGCTGAACCACCTCTACACTAGACTGGGTGTTTTCTACTCGGTACATTCTGGCTGACAGTACTGGTCCCTTCACTCTTGCTAGTCATTCATCCTGAAGATGGGAGAGATGTACACTCCCGAAACGTCGATGTCTTTTCATCACTACACCTGGCTCGAAGCCCGAGAGCATCTTGAATAAGAGTGTAATTTGTTTTTTGATGTTGGTATGAGTTAGTTAAATGACGAAAACATGTTACTAATGTTCATTGTTACGAACAACCAAGTTTGTTTAAAGATGTCATAAATATTTCCATATTTAATTTTATTATATATGTATAAATAAAAGAATTATGTGTTCAATATTAAAAGTGAAATCAGGATAGCTAAAGATCGCTTCCCTAACAATGCGGGAACTATTTGATGAACACATGCGCAGATGTACACGTGGCAGTCGGAATGATACTCGCAACTAAAAGAATCGTCACTAGCGCTTAAATATTCAAGGTGATAAGACGTATTTTGGTAGCGTGTGAACATTGTAGAACGTTTACCAGACTTTCATCAAGCTTTTGTTCCACTTTTTGAAAAAGTGGAAAGACTTAAATAATCTAAAATGGTGCTAAGAGGATTTATTTAAATGCAAAATAGAGAAAAAGTGTTAATAAAATAATACATTGTGGTGAAGAAACATCCTGTGATTTTTCATTCCATCCGTTACCACGCCCTGAGAGAAATAAGAGCCACATCGCTCAAAAATGAAGCAACACTCCAGTAAAAACAGCACCACATCTATAAAGTGAAGGACATGATACAAAATGACTAGACAAGTTAATGTAATGACTTAGATTTATTAAGTTGCAGATATTCCTTTACTGTGCAGAAGCATAGTGGCAATGCTGTAAAACTCCTATCTCTTGGACATTAAAGCGGCAGTAAACTATGGAAACTCTACCCACTCCTACTGCTGATGTCAAAGTTCATGCTGTAATCTATTTTTTGACAGCAAAAAATAAATGTGCAACTGAAATTCATTGTGAGTTGTGCAATTTGCATGGTAAAGATGTTATGTCAAGACCAATGGTTTCATGTTGGTGTCAATTGTTGATTGTGAAGGTGTGGAAATTAAAGGATGAGCCAACACGAAAAAAGGAAAAGTTGTTGCATTGACTGGCAAGGTGGTGGCAACGATATTCTGGAATTCGAAGGGAGTACTGTTTATCGATTACTTGCTCTGTGGGACCACATAACTGCTCACTATTATGAGAACTCAGAATGGTGATTCAAAACAAAAGGAGCGGACAGTTGAGCAAAACGTTTTTCTGTTCCATAATAATGCTTGCCCATTTGTGAATCTCAAGCCCTGTTTGAGCAGTTTCAGTGGGATGTTTTCAGTCATCCACCTTACTCACCTGACCTTGCACCGAGTGAAACCATCTTTTTCCACAGCTGCAGGAACATCTCGGGGGAAGGGGTGCTTCATTAATAACTGCAAGTTAAAACAAGAATCCAAACACTTGATTAAAAAATCTGTTATCATGGTACAAAAAATGTATTGATATTCAAGGAGACTATGTAGAAAAAGCTACTGAATGTAACTTTCAAAATATATGCTTTTTAAAATATTTAAACATTGTTATTGTTAAAAAAAATAGTGTAACTTACTTTTCAGACACCCTCATATTTGTGTTGTGTTTGGCTTTCTCTAATACTCAGGAATTAATGTAATCACTTTTCTTCCAACTTCTCAATATTTTTGTTAAATTTTCAAGACTCACAAGAAAGTTGCAATTCTTAAGATGTTCCATCTTTCTTTCCTGGAGAACATAAACAGTTTGGAGATGTTGCTATTCCAATTCTGTAAAGATGTTTATTGAAACTGTCATGTTCTGTAATAAGTTAAAATATAGCAACAGAAGATTTTCTTGGAAATCAGGACATTTTCTTGTATTTTGGCTGTTCATTTTGAAGTGTTATTTGTTGGTTATAATTAGGAATGATCTTTCTTTTCATGATTCATTTAAATGAATTGTGTGAAAAGTTTTGTTTTGCTATGAAGTGTATTTTAGTTCCCCTTTCTCCTAAAATATCTGCCATTCCATTTCTCAAGATCCGCAGTGTGTGAGGATCCACTGTAAGGCTATATACTTTTGTTTAGATTCTGTATTTGTTTGATCATATCATGTATTTCTTTAATGTTTATCATTTTGGGCTGAAAAGTAAAACCTTCAGCTTGAAGTGCAGCTTTAGAATCAGATAGAATAACTACATTTTTGCATTATGTAACCTCCTTCTTCTTTACCTGATTACGCTCCCCTTATGTAGGACTTATAAGCAGTGCCTAGGGTCAGATGTTTGCCAGGGAGCACAAGAACTTGTGGACTGGACAGAGTGATGACCTGGAAGCAGGTGGTCAGCAAAGAGCCAGATATGATAGTGAGGAAGAGGATTATATGAAATACAGGCAAGATTGATGAGTGGAAAGGTGATGGTGGAGCAATTGGTGGAATGAGTGGTGGGGTAAACTGGAGAACCTGGAGAAAACCTGACCACCATGAATACCACATGCAGGTCCCAGGGATCAAATCCAGGCCACCTAGGTGGTAGGCAAATGCTCTAACCATTTAGCCACAGCACTGCCTATGTATGTAACCATGGAAATAAATTTTGGAGTGATGTATTGGGTGGAAGGGAGTCATTACATTAATTTAAACCAGTGATAGATCTTGGAATTTGGAACACATTTGGTATATTACACTTTTGTTTCTGACCATTTCCTACAGAGATCTTTTAGTTTTGTCGAGGACAAGCTGGCAACACTGCAAATTATGTAGGTATCACTTTCATTAGGTCAGTACATAAACAAACATGCTTCTTCACTATTGCTACCACGCATCTTGTGAACATAAAAAAATATGATACTGCCTTCTATGTTCATCATGCTAGTGTAGGTCAATCACAATCATTATCTCTCAAAACATTACTCCACCATGCAAGTGACTAACATGTTTATATCCAGACATCAGTTCAATTCCCTGACCAACCTCAACACAATGTTGTAGAGTTACCTCATGTCTGATAAAGCTGCCCGTAATATTCCTTTAATTCTTTAAAGTGATTCATTATTTTGAAACCCTATGTGATGTCCCATAATTACTACCGAAGCTATGTCAGAAATAAGTTACTCTATGCATCTTACAAGTAACAAACTGTTATCTTTGTACATTCTTGTGGAATTACACATCCAATTTGGAACAAAAACCATTTTTTTTTTTTTTAAATTGGCTGATCGAAGAATAAAATGCTGTTACACTTTTTTGTTTGTAATGATTCTATGCAGCACATATTAGAATGAATGTAATCACTTCCCTTCCATTCTGTATATATGGTATCAGTTTCACCAGCAAAATTGGTTATATATTTCTTCACCTTTTTATAAAAGGAAAACCAATTCCAGCTCCTTCATCACAATTCAGAGAAAAGCCATCAGTATAGATCAGACCTTAGTTTCTGAATGAATATATTGTATTGAGGTTTCAACAGTAAAAGCTTTAGCTTGAAAGGGATTAACATTATTTTTATGAAGTCGATAGTCAACTATAATTTTATTTATAGGAATGTAAAAAGATGGAAAATTTTCTGTTTCAGATGGATAGTTTAACAAGCTTCTTCAGATTCTTGACTATCTGTGTTCATTTAGGCTGTACTTTCATATCATGTGTAGAATTTTGTTAGCTCTACTATTTCTTATAATCTGGTAGTCTTATTAATTTTTCATAAGTTAAACGGGCTTGAATTTGAAAGTCTAGAATGGGTTTGTTGGATGTAATTGTTAATAAAGTTTCAATTGAAGTACATTTAATTATACCAGTTATTAATCATAATTCTTGTTTTTTAGTTTGTTCAAGGATTTTTCTATTCCACCACAATATTTTAAAGTGCATTTAAGTATATGTTGCAAGTTGTAATTTTCCTAGAACACCACCATCTTTTACCAGCAAGACCTTTCAGTATTTTGAATCTGTCAGTTTCTTTCTTACTAATGCTTTCAATATGCTTTCAAGTTAGTTTATTCTCAAAGATCATTCCTAGATATTTAGCCTTTTAATCCTTAATAAGTTATGGTTTCCGTTTGATAGATGGGTATCAACTGGTTTCTTTAGTAAAAAAGAAAAGTTGGAAGATACTTTCATGTTTTCGCATACATTAAATTGTTTGAATACCAGGAGTTTAGCTTATTTAATGCTCTGTGTACTAATGATTCCATATTTTACTTTCTCTACTACGTATAGTAAGTAGAGGAAGTATCGTGTTCTACCCAAAAATTTGAAGTTGAGATTTCACTGGAAATATATGTTTTGAGGCCCCCTGAATAAAAAGAAAATCATTTTTATAAAAAGGTCTGCATGTGTGTGTGGGTGTGTGTGGGGATATGTGTGAAGGGTGTCTTTTTTTTTTTATTAACGTCCTCCAATGTAATGTCATATCGGATGGTGAATGAATGAAACGGATGAAATGATGCTCAAATGAGCCTGAGATCCATAGAGCTTTAAGTTACCAGACATTTGTCTTTACAGGATAAGGGAAAACCTCGGAAAAAAACCTTACCCAGATAACTTAGCCTAAGTGAGATTCAAACTTGCGAGCTCTTGAACATGAGGCAGACATGCTGTCACGTTACCGAGGCGGGCATGGAGGGATGTGTGTGGGGGTGTGGGTGTTTGGGGGTGTGGATGAGTGTGGCATGTGTGGGTGGATGTGTGTATGTGTGCAGGCAGCATAACTCGAAAACAAAAAGTTGGTGTTTAAGTTTAATATCTTTTAAGGATGAACATGAAGAAAATTCCTTCACTCTAAACTACCCTTTACATGGAAAAGTTTTTGAAAATGTTGATTTTCTTGAAAATGGCTCAAATGATTTTGATTAAAATACCACATTTTCTGGCTATAGCCCATGTAGTTCCATTTACTCAGGATGACTTTTGCATAACTAGAAAACCATTAGAGATAGACCAAATCTTACTGTACAAAAATGTAGATCTCGCTAAGTCACACAATTTATGTCCAAATAAATTTTTCTGTAGAGTGAACCATTTTGAAGATATTCCTTCTTATTTGTGCAAGTTGTGGAATACTTACTTTCGTCAAGTGTAACATCATTATTCATTTTTTTATATGTTAACCATTCAAAGAGAATGGAATTTGAAAGCTTTAAAGGATTTGACTATTGCTCAGAGCCTACTGTATTCCCATATTCCTCTTGGACCTTCAAGAACATTAGTAATAAGATAATTTCTGCAAATGTTTATCTCAGCTAACACGAAGAAGATAGAGGAATAAGAGATTGTAAGAATGGTTAGTACAAGGTATGGGAGTACAAAACATGAGATTTTTTAAAATTAATCACATTTTTGAGAGCACCAAATAACTAGATCAGCAAAGAGGGTGGTTTCTGTACCTTCATTCTCTAACTGCTTTCATGGGTGTTATGAAGGGGGCCCAGGAATTCTGAGGCCCCCCTTAGAAATTCATGAATTTAATGTGCAGTCAATGACTGTTAAGACTATCTCCCTATCTCCCTAAAAAATGTCTGGTGGCACTCATGCCTGCTTTGGAAGATTAATTACATTTCAGCAAATGTAATCTGTGACTAAAATGTGATTTACCTATATTGGGGCAATATGGCAAGCTCAAGTGTCACTGGAATGCATGTATCACAGACATAAACTTTCACAACTGATGCAGAAGATAGGTTCTCTTATCATGAAGATGTTTTCATTTTCAAGCTTTATGTAGCATTAAAGTATGAAATTCTTAAAATATAGGTTATAAAATAAAAGTACTACTTGGCAGAGCAAAGAGGCATGATATCTCACAGCTGCCGATATAGGACACGTTGGTGTCCTGAAGACATGATTGTATCTGAACAGAGTGTACATACATTGTGTACATACATTGTGATAAGCTCATGTAAACAACTTGGCAGTTTCACATTTTTTCTGATACGCCTCAAGGGTTTGCCAGGTAGTGCTGTCAACACATGCAGTTTTCATTATATTAATGCATACATGTATATTCATAATTATCAGATCATTTGCTATTCCATACCTCAAGCTAGTAGATGACATGAGCCTAGGTTTTCTGTGAAATGGAAAGATAATGTTTCATAACTCTGGGTGTACAATTTGTATGTGTCATTAATGTGTTAGGATTAGAACATAAAATCTTTGTTTGCTTAACTAAAATTGGTTCATGTTAGTGTTATGAACACAAAGATTCAAGATTCCAGAACTTTTTTGGTAATGCGTGAACTTCATGTATTGTCCACATCACATTAATATCAAAGTAATGGAACTATGGTTCTGAAATCCATACTTGGTGCAAAGAATCCTTGGATTCATTTATATCATGTGACTTACTGAAATACTGAGTACTTTGTTCTGGTGGTGCTTTAAAAACACTCAAATGCCTTCATCCAATGGCTCCTACACTTTAGAAATGGCATGTAACATAAATAGAAATTACTTTAAAGGCATATGTTGATTGATTTTTTTTTTAGGAGAAATGACTTGCCCAAATTGCGTAACTGACAGTTTATCACAATCTCTCATATTACAGTTAATTTAATTGTTTGTGCTGAGGCAGATTTAAACTCAATGCTTTTATTTAAATTGCCGTATGTTCAGAATGTGAGTTGTGGCAGGGCTTAAGGTTTGCGAAAAGAGGCTTAAGCCAGTGAATGAAAACTCCAGTTAAAAATAACTTGCAATTTATTCACCGTAAATTTGCTATAATATTCTTTCATGCCAACTTTTGGGTATAGTTTAGAATCGCACATTTTCAAAATCTTCTGTTACATTCACTCATCACAAAACACATCTGTAGTGATATGAAACTGATGCTAGAGCTTTTTGAAAGTGTTTCACACATATGTTAAGATCTACATAGTTACTTCTTCTTTATCTGATTACCCTCCCCTTACATAGGACTTACAAGCCTGTGCCTAGGGCCAGATGCCTGTCGGGGAGCAGATGAACCTATGGACCATAGAAAGTGAAGACCTGGAAGCAGGTGGTCAGCTCAGCACCAGGTATGAGAGTGAGGAAGAGGATGATATGAAATGCAGGTGAAATGAGTGAATGGAAAGGTGACAATGAGTTGGCAGAATGAATGGTAGGGGAAACCGGAGAACCTGGAGAAAACCTACCCAGATGCTGTTTTGTCCACCACAAATACACATGTGGGTCCCTATGATTGAATCTGGGCTGCCTAGTGAAGGCAAGCAGTCTTACCACTTGGCCACAGTGCTGCCATCTACATAATTACAAAGAACAAAATATATCTTCATATCTTCCTAAGGTAGATCGTGTACATATACTTGTAAACAAGTAAACAAATGCAATATTCCATATTAATTCCAACATAAGTAGCTGCAAGATAGTTTTAAATAACTTTTAGCACATTTTAATAAATATATTAACCTTCCTGCCATGAAGGTATCTCAATATACTATGACAGTGCTTTATAAAATAGTCAGAGATTTATATAGTTAAAATGAATTTTACTGTAAGATTGATCTTTTTAAGACTGGTTGCAAGTTTATAGTTCACGTCAGCCACTTTTTACTTTTTTGTATATCCCTGTGTACAGGTATTCTATGGACGGGAAGATGATTTAGATCGACTCCATAGTTATATGATGGGAGACTGTGAGAAGCCTATGGTACTCTATGGACAAGGAGGTTGTGGGAAAACTTCTTTACTTGCAAGAGCTGCTAGTCTTACTTCTACGGAATGGTTTAAGGGGGCCAAACCTATCAGCATCATACGTTTTTTGGGCACAACTCCCGATAGCAGTGCTCTTACCCCAACACTTATTTCTATTTGTCAACAGGTATACTGAACATGTATAAATAGTTATTTAAACCACATGCTCATTAATTTAATCTTTCATTAATAAATTTGTACGACCCAGATTTTTATGCCATAAAAGTATTAAACAATGACCTTAAAATGATGACTTTATGACCTTAAAAGGCATTAAAAACACCTAAAACAACACAGAATGACTTAAAAATTTCCTTCATTTGTGGATCTCCTTGCACATTTTACTTACACTTTATCATTGTATACTGAATTACAACTCATTACAAACATGTTTTCTAAGTTTTCAAATTTTTCAAATTTTAAGGACTGTTTGTCAACTATGGTAACCGCAAAATTTAATGGTGGCTGACAGTTGACTATTACTATTGTTTCCCTGTTGTAAAAATAAATTTTGTGGGTACAAATGATATTTATATCACTGGTTGTACAGTGTGATTTCATAGTGTGTTTAACTATACAATACCGCAAGGCATGGGAAGCCTATGGTTGGGTTTTGTGTTGAGCCACCCACCATTAAATTTTGTGACAGCTGTAATATGAACAGAAGATACTTAAAACAACATATATTGCCAATTTGTAGCTCTTCTTCATTGAGAGAATACTTCTTACCTGACAGTACATCAGCAATGTTGTGATTATATCATATCCACCGTTGTTCAACATACTTCCCATTTTAGCAAAGACAAGTTTGCCCACTTCATCTTCCACATGACTTAGATTATGTGCAACTGATTTCACCAATTCTATTTGATTTTAGATTTTGCGGAAATGCTTGTCTTTACTTTTAACTTGATGGAATACAAATATCACCTCAAGCACTAGTGTCTGCTCTGTGAAGACAGCATTTTAACAGTAGGCGTGGTGTGACCCTCAAAAGTAGCAGGTGAATTCAGCACCCATTCCTTTAGAGAACAAATCTGTCTTATAACAGATGAGCCATTTAGTTGGAAAAGTTCAAGTGTTCAACAATAAAGCCAAATTCCAACAGACTTCTAAGAATTTTTAGATTATGAGGTGTGGAACTTTATTCTACTAATATAAGAATAATGCAACCAAACTTGTGAAAAATGACAAAAAGCTGGATTTATTCTTAAAAACAATTTGAAAATTACTTACAACTTGTAAAAACTGCCCCATCAGATAAAAGTATCTAAAAATGCAGAAAAAGTGACCTTAAAGGTGGTTTAATTTTACTCAAAGTGTCATGTCATGAGTCACATATATTTCCCACATAACTTCACCCTAGTATCAGAAGAAAAATGTAGAGTCATTGATATCTGCACCATACACATTTGAGTGTGCATTTGCTCAAGATTTATATGTACAAATCTAAATGCAATTGTTTAAAAGCACAATTATACTCCTAATTAACAGCAATAAATGTATTTCCACAGAATTTTCACATAAAAACTATTCCACATGCAAGGTAACTTTTTTGCCGCCTTGGTGGTTGGGTGTGTTGTGGCTGCTTGAGGTTATAATGCAAGCTTTGCTGGTAATATCTGATATAAAATCTTACCCCATAGAAAATGCTGGAAATTTAGTCTCTTTTCTGTAAAAGAGCTATTGTTTGGGGAAAACATCTTCAAATTGACATGCGCAAGTTAAGCCACTGCAGTGTCTGATTTAATTTGTGATAGTTATTTTTAGTTCCTCCGATGTGCAGGGTTTATAAACTCTCTCCTTCAAATAATCCCACAGCCAAAAATCATACATTGATAATGTCGAGTAAGAGGACAATGTACAGGAATCAATCACTCTATTTTCAAACACTTTCTTAATTTTATTCATGGACTCTACTGTGCTTTGAGCAGTTGCAGTATCCTGTTGAAATTTCTTCTATAAGCTACTGAAAAAAGGGTCAGAATGTCACTTCTGTACGTTTCTATATACAGAGTGTCCCCCCCCCCCCAAAAAAAAAGACACTGATAACACTTAGTATTTTGTGTGGAATGGCAAACTGATTGGTTTAAAAGAAGGAGCCCCTGTCCAGTAATGCATGGTTTTACCGTAGTGCATTGAAGTGTGAGATGGCTGTGCATTCACATTTTGTCAAAAAACCCAACATAAGTAGCACATCAAGCTGTTCACATTAGCAATGGGCTTCGAACTGTGTATCATTTATGCCATTGCAGAACCTATATCAGTGGTGCTGAGCCTTATAAACATGACCCAATGTGCGTTGCCTTTGAAGATTTTCAATCGCAGTGTGAATTTGAGTAATAAGGTCCTCCATTGACATTGGAGGAGCGCTATACCATACTCTTCATACAACTCCACAGAAAATAGTCAAAGTGTCAGATCTGGCAACTATGCTGGGCATGGAACTGGTCCACTTCTATCAAATCATTGATTTGGATATGCAACGTTGAGGTGATTCTGTACATTTACATCAAAGTGTGCTGAAGTTCATACTAGCCATTTCTCCAGCTGTGTGCTGGTATGTGTTGCACTGCTGTTAAAATATGTCACTGTACTGAAAACTACACAAGTAATGCAGTAGGATGTGCACCAAGGACTCCATGTAGGAATGTAACCCATCTCGAGAATGTTATTAGGCTCAGATCGTTCACCCCCAGTAACAGATAGCTAAAGGGTTGCATACCTTCTGCATTTGCATACTAAAATGAACTTTAACAAATTGTCACAATGGTTTATTCTCAAACTTCAATGTCCTCCAGTGTCCAAGCTGTGCATTTCTGGACAGGGGTTCCTTCTTGAAAACTGATCAGTTTGCCATCCCACACAACATACTAAGCATTGTCAATGTTTTTTGAGACACCTGGTATATTGTCTTGTAAAAGATTGGAATGATGAAATGCCTTGCACAATTTATGTTGGAAAGAGTCTCAGCCTGGCAATGACATGGATGAATGGACTCGGAGCTAATGAGAATCGAAACACTGCATCTGGAAATAGTTTTAAGATGAAAATGCTGTGTAAGTGCTTTGTATTAACATAACATCTCAAAGAAGTTCTTAGAATGGAGACAAACTCAATCATACTTTTTGTGTAATTTTCCCAGCAGTTATAATCCTCACTTCTGTCTATTTCAGAGTCTAGTGGAGCAATAGGCTTTTTACTGCAGCATAGTTTAATATTACATTAGCGTCATTTTATCTTTGATCAAAAATGTCTGTAAATGATATCTTGTGCTATAAAATAATAAATATGTTTGTTTCAGATTTCATATAACTACATGCTTCCATCTGAAGAAATACCTTTGGACCTGGTACCATTAACTGCATACTTTAAACAGCTTCTTACATATGCAAGCAAGCAGCAGCCTCTGGTGCTCTTTCTGGACTCTGTTGATCAGCTAACTGGAACTCAGGATGCCAACAAAGTGTCATGGTTGCCACTTAGACTTCCATCTTACTGCAAGGTTCTTCAACTTCACATTTCCTCTCAGTATTTTGGATCTCTGTATGTTTGTCCTTAGAAGAAACAGGAGTGCAATTACTAATACCTGCACATAGTGGTGATTTATACTTCAAGGATCTGGGACAACATTGTTGCCATTTTCAACTTTAGGGGCCATTCACAATGAAACTTACAGACCATTATCATTCTTTTCAGTCACCAGGTGGAGAAGGGGAGGGCAGGATAGGTTCGTGTAGCATAGGGTTGCCAGGTCTTATGTTTATCCCATAAGCTGTACATTTTTTGGGCTAATCTTAAATACTTTTTTTTTCCTCCAATAAAACGGTTTCTTCCATTTTTCTACTTTTTGGGGAGGGAATAAATTTTTGACCACAAAATGCAATTAGCAATGTTTTGATAGATTGCACTGCTGTGTAACCATATGCTTATTTCGAGAATGTTGATAGAAGCAATAAAATACAGTTGGCTATTCTGTACCACGAGAACGCATATGCAGCATCATGGTTCATTGTTATGTTCTCGTTCTTCTATCTGTTTAATACAATTAGAAGATGGATGTGTTTATTTATAGCGCAGATTGTAGAACCAAGAAAACTGTGAACTGAAGTACAAAACTACATTTCTAATATATGTAAGGTTAAGATCAGTAATAAGTATTTACTTAGAAGTGTTGTAGTGGGTACCAAGGTTATTAAACATTTACGAATATATTATTTTACCAAACTGAGTTAATTTTGCATTATGATTTTCATTTCTGTCGTTTAATTTGTGAAATGAATGCAGTTTCAATTATGTGAGAAACAGATGCACTAAGAAATTGATTGAATCTGAATTACAGGTGGTTATAAATTTTCTATATTCATGCAAACAATTTTTTTGAAATTGCAAAGCGTGATGCAAAATTGTTAAAAGAAACAAAATTTGAAAATAAATATCAACTATAAAAGTGCTCATGACCAAACTGAGTCTTGAAAATTCTATTTTGGTATTTAGGTGTGTTAAAAAAAATCTTCCTTTTTTGTTTCCTAAAAAACAAAAACACCTGGCAACCCTAGTGCAGCAAGCAGCACATGATGGCACACACAGTATGTATGTAAACAGTGCAGGTGGTGTTGATGTTCTACTCTCTATTACAAGTGAATGGTAAAAGAGGCCACCACTACAGTTGCAAAACCTTATAAAAGAAATATGCAATGAATAGAAAATGCATGCTGCTGATGAATTAGTGCTAAGCATGGCAACGCAGTTGTTAGATTCCTCCCCTATTATTGTACTATGAACCTTATCCCATAGAATATGTACATGATCAGAACTAAAAAAAATAAAAAAGACTTTGCAGCCAATAATTTCTTCAGAAGAAGAAATGTTACTGAAATTCGAACCTTATTAGTTCAAAATACTATAAAGGACATTGAAAACAAGAATCATTGGCCTAAGTACACATGCCATGTTGAACTAGAAAACAAATATTGTTCCTTTGAAGGCATAATGGCCCCTGGTAATCGATCTACAAGACAACGGTGATGATACATTTTCAGAAGATGACCAGTAATGATACATTAATTTTATAGTGTAACTAGTATAATAAAATTGTGTATATTTTACTGTTTTATTTATTCTTTATGTTTGCAGATTACTGCACGTCTCTAATATCTTCTCTGGCCTATAGATTCAGGTTTCTTATTTATAATCATGTTGAAGCAATTTTCAGTCAAATAGATACTGTAAACAAATTATTATTTATTCATGCCAACAAACTCAGTGTTGGTGCTTTTAAACTTGCAAGCTGTGTGTGGGCAATGTTTGAAAGTAGAATTAGAACTGAAAACCCAATGTCACAGCTGGGGTTTGAACCACAGATCTTCTGCTTGCCATGCGGTTGCTGTAACCATTAAGCTATTGTGACAACTTGCCAGAATGACATTGAATTCTCCAATCAATTCATATTTCTCCCAGTAGACTACAAAGGGAGTCTCACATCAGAGACAAATACCCTAAGGGCTACTTATAATCATAAATACTGTATATACCGGGATTAAATAACCTTTAGAGACCAATTATTTATTTATGCCAACAAACTTACCGTTGGAGTTTTTAAACACACAAGCCGCGTGTGGGTAGTGTTTGAGAGGTAGAATTGGAACTGAAAAACCAATGTCACAGCTGGGATTTGCACCTCGAATACGAATTGGTTGGAGAATTCAATGTCATTCTGGCGGGTTGTCATAGTAACTTAATGGTTAGGGCAACCACATAGCAAGGGGAAGGTCTGTGGTTCAAATCCTGGCTGTGACATTGGGTTCTTTAGTTTTGATTCTACCTCTCAAACTGTAAACAAAGATTGTGATCATGTTGCATAATGATGATATTACAACAGCGATATCTCAACTGCTCATGCCCGGCACACAACTACCACTTGGCATAGCGAAATGGTCAGAGTAGCCTAACCCCTTCCCCTTCTTTCAAGCCCTGGCTGAAAATAATGCAAATGGACTGCAGACATAAGCACAATGTAAATTGAGACAGGACTAGACTGAACTGGACTTAACTTGACAGGACTTGACTAGACTATAATCTCCCCATTCAGTGATTGTCACTCATCACAGGCCCCTCATCGTCCACTGGGATGACAGGGATACAGCTGGAAGATCTCAATTACTCTAAATATCAAGGTATGGTTAACTGGCTCAGGGTGAGCTAACCTTTGATCTTCCATTTAGATGAAAGAGAAACTGAAGCGGTGTACTGGAAATGTGAACTCTCCTTGAAACGCAGGACCCAAATGACCTAGCTGTCGACGGGCCCTTAAACACCACTCATTCACTCCTTGAAAAGCAGGAAAAAAAAAAAGAAAAACACAGCTACACCTGACAGCACTGTATGCATGGCCTACATGTGTATTCTAAGGGAAACATCTACCTTATCTCATATAGGACAATGAAGGGCAATGTGACTCAGACCCCAGTTATGTCATATTTGGACCCTCTTATCTCTTTGGCACCCAATATTAAATGTTTTTCTCATTTAGTCTTGTAATTTGGAATTCTGCCAAGATTCCCAGAATAGATAGCTTCACTAGGAGATGTTCTTTATTGGAAGGTATGGAGAGACAAAGGCATATTGGCATGTATTCAAATTTATCACCAAAGAATTTAACAAGCTTTAAAATATGTTTCAATGTTCCACTTTATCATTAAAAAAAGAATGTAATTTTCCTTCCTTACCTAATAAATGCGTAACTGATGTGTTAAATTTAATTGAAAACTGAAAATAATAATGTTCAAAGCAATGAAGAAAACAAAGTGATAAAAAGCAGACTTATTTACAGCTCTTGGTATCTACTGCAGCAGAACCAGATAGTCCGGAAATTAGTCAGGATTATTATGTCCTACGGCGAATGATTGACAATGAAGAGAACTTCCTAGAAGTGACAGATTTGGGAGAGGATTTGGCCATGGAAGTTATAAAGTATGTAATGTGATTGTGTTTTAGTAACTTATGTTTTTTAACATTATATGCATTAAAAAGTAATTACTTATTATTGAGTGTGCCCTTTAAATTCATGTTTACAAGAAATGCTGCGTGCTGTGCTTTAGTAAGCAGAAATTTAAGAATAAAGTGGTGGTATATTATGTTAAATTAGTGTGATTAGTTATACTATTGATAATGTAAATGCATCACGATTATATGTATAATATAAGTTTAATGCTAGTATATAAACTAAAATGCTTATTATTGACAAATGAGTGACAATTAACTGAGATAATTCATAAAGAGAAAAAAAACTTTAGCACCTGTTTTTTTTTTTGCAAATAGCAAGTACATTTTCTGTTGAAACTTCTGTGTATAATACAGAGACTGCTCTGTAACTGTCATATTATTGCTTTTTGTTTTTTGTATTTCAATATTTGTTATCTGTGGTCAACATCATGTGCATGGTTCAGCAAAGACAAATGCTTTTCCCAAACTTCTGCATATCATGATTCCCATGTTCTTGAAGATGTGATCAGTGTATCTCTTGATAAAGGACCACTTAATGTGGCCAGAACTGTGGGCGTTTGAAGTCATGGAACCTTTTGTTGAAAATGCCAATTTGTTTTGCAGCATTTGGTATCATTATGTCAAATATTGCGTTTATTCTGCCATATCAGCCTCTCCAAATAAGCTCTCATTAGTCACAAATCCTTCATTACACTTCACTTCATCTACTTAAATTTAAGAGTAAGGCATACCTTCCCTGACCACCCAGTCCTCATCTCTTCTTCTTTCACTGTTTAACCTCCTTGTATAGAGGACCTAAACCCCTCTGGACCTACAAGTTGATGCCTGGTATCAGATGCCTGTTAAACAACTGAAAAACTGAATCAGAGAGTAGTCGGGATGGGTGATCACCCCGAATTTAAACCAAAAAGGCGAATCGATTAATAACACTACACAACACTTACAATAACAATAATAATAATAGCCTAATGTGTCCCTTGAAGGGTAGAGGCCTCCTGCTAGAGGGTAGCTCTGTTTCACTAACACAGTGAGCTACTCTGTGTTAGGTTGTGTCTAGTGTTTCTATGTCTGTTTTAGGTTGATTTCACTATCACTTTGAGTCAACTTGGGATGTTATTTGTAGGGTAGCACTGTCTTCATTTTGTAGTCGACTTATTATTTTCCATGTTCTGCTTCGTGCTATGCTGGACCATTGCTGACCTGCTTTTATTTTATAGAAGTCTGCCCATCTCTTTCTTGGTCAGTCTCCTGTGTTTCCTTGTTCCAATTTTGCTGTTAAAGTCTCCGATTATAATGCTCCTTGTCAATCTATGTAGATCTAGGGTATTTTCTAGTTTGCTGCAGAAGTCTTCCAGTTCTTCTTTGCTGCTTGCTTCGGTCGGTGCATATGCTTGTATAACTGTTCTCTTGTGGTTTCTTGTGGTTAGTTTTAATACCGTTATTCTTTCCAATACAGCTATTATTGTGTGTACCATGTGTTTGGAATCTCTTCTAATTACAAACCCTATGTCTTTTTGGCCTGCAGTCATTTCCTTGTAATAGAAGAGGTTTCCATTTTCCTTCTCTATGATGGCTTTGCCTGCTTTCCTTATTTCACTTAAATCCTAATATGTCGTATTCTATTTGTTCTAGAGCGTTGTCTAGTTCTTCTCTCTCTCTTCTGTCCTAAGTGTCCTCACATTAAGATTTGCTATAATAGTTTCTTGGCCTCGGTTTGTCTTTGGGTTGATTGTTGGTTTCTTTCCTTTTATTTCGTCATTTGCTGTTGAATCATGTTCTGCCAGTGTACCTATTTGTCATTTATGAGTAGTTTTTGGTACCCCACTTTTACGGTATTGCCTCATTCCCTTTCATCTCTCACTCTCATTCTGATTTTTTGCTGTATTTCTCTTTCTTGTCTCATGAGGTCTGAGATGACATAGCAGTTATCCCCTTTTAGTTTAATTTTGTTTTTCAGGATGTTAATTATGTCTTCCATTTTCTCAAGTTCTACCCTCACTATTTTGTTGTTCAAGCGGTCTTTGCCAATGTATGTTGCTTTCTTGTATTCACCTATGTAATCCATTTTTTGCAGAATGTTCTGTACTTTGGTGTTAATTTTGCTGGGTGGGTCTCCATTGAGGTCTTTGTTCTTTATGATTACGTTATTTCTTCTTTCCCGGCATTGTCTGCATTCTTCTGCTTCTTCTAGTGACTATATTTGATTCTCTATTCGTTTAATTGATTCTTTTGTATCATTGTCATTGTTGGTTATTTTATCTTCCAATATGGTGTATTTATTTTCTACTTTTTGGCCCATGTTGTGTATTTCATTATGTAGGTCTATTATGTTTTGTTTAGTTTACTCTCTAAATTTGTCATTCTGTTCCTTGAGCTCTTTGATTTCTCTTAATATGTCGGAGAACATTGCTTTGATATCTGTAGTAAGTCTGGCATCTTCATTGCTTGCGTTCATGCTCACAACACTTATCTACTTATAATTTACCGAAGCATGTTTCAGAGGCTGACTTTCCTCCCATTATCAACCAGACATTGACCTCAGTTTTCAGACTTCCAAGAAAGAGGATAATGATCACCCCAAAGCCTGGTTTGAGAGTAAGAAAGGAGCTGATATGAAATGATGGTGAAATGGATGAAGGGAAAGATGATGATGGAGTTAGTGGAATAAGTGGCAGGGAAAACCAGAGAATTTAGAGAAAACCTGCCCAGATGCCACTTTGCCTGTCCCTTGGAATCAAATCCAAGCTGCCTTGGTGGGAGACAAGTGGTCAGTCCTTGTCTCATCTCCACTAATTATGAAAGAATGAATTCCAACTTCCCACTTCTGTGCCTTATTGGACATCTTGATTATTTCATGCATAAGCAACACCACCTTCATTCCTATCAACTGCAGCCATTATACTCAATTCTGAACATTCAGGTTGTGTTTTACAAGTAAATGAGTCAACCTATAGATACTTATAGTTTCACTTACACTTATTTGTGTCTGGATGCGTTTTGAAGACCTGTGTCTTCATTCTCAATGGTTTATGGTCATTAATACACCACAAGCAGACGACATAATGAAATTTATGTCCAGCAACCCAGATAGCAGCACAAGCGCTACAACAAATGTTCTCTCTTCAACTGTCAGTCAAGAAGCCATTGAGAATGAAGATGCTGGTCTTCAAATTGGGTCCGAACAAAAATAAGTGTAAGTAAAACTATAAGTATCTTCCTTTCATAGGCCTTTGATAAATTTAAAAAAGTGTTCAAGGAATACAACATTCAGCTAGCACCAGTAAACCATTACTCCATAAAAAACCTACTACTTTCAAACATCAAAGATGCTATTCTACCTAACAAAAAATCTGGCATATACCAAATTGAATGCAGTGATTGTAATGAAATATACATAGGAAAAACCAAAAGAAATTTAGAAATCAGATCCAAGGAACACGTTAGGAACATTAAGAGTAAATAATTAGAAAAATCAGCAGTTGCATTTCACTTTTGAACAAAAAATCATGACATAAACCTAGAACCGAAACTTCTCAAACACATAACCGGAAAACAAGAACTGTCCACATGGGAACAAATCTTTATTTTAAAAAATAGAAACCGAGTATTTAATTTCGACATTCCTCAGAGGGACATTTTCAGTAAGTTCATTGAACCGTTACCAGAAGAAACATCAGAAGAAGCATCACCATCCGCACCATGAAACACCATGGAAACCCAGTTATTGTCTGGTTGATAATGGAGGAAAGTTAGCCTTCGAAACGCGTCCCGGAAAAATATTTTGTGTTGTTCAGTGTTATTAATTAACTCACCTTTTAAATTAAATTAAAACTATAAGTGTCTATAGGTCAACTCATATGCTTCTAAAACATTGGGAAAGTTTCACTATCTATATCACTTTGTATATATTAAGTGGAATAATTCAGGTTGTGGCTCTGGTAGTTCCAAATGTGGTTATTTTCTATTTACGATGGTGCCAAGATGTTTACATGCATGCATAAAAACTAACTTACAGCCCTAAAATTAACTAAAATGTGTGTTAGGCAGTTCTGGCTTGCATTTTTCTGTTTTAATGTTGATTCCGGTTCTTTAGTCTCTGTACTTCCTGCTTCTCTATGGATTTAAATTTTTAGGGATTTTCTTAGTTCCGTACTGTTGGTTGGGGAAACGGTCTGTGTACTACACTGGAAGCAGGCATAACGTGAAAGTGGAAGTAATTTATTTCTCAGAAAACTACTAAATCTTACATGTCTGTTAGTAGGTAGGAAGGAGAAGACAAAAAAGACGTACATGAACAAAATGTTGCCAATACAACAGAATAAAACTTCTCAGTTGTGTAAACGTAAATATCAATTAACTCAACATATACTCAAGCCCAAAAGCTTAAATATGCTGTTGCAATGTCTATAGATTTGTTGAAAGTAATTATAATTTCAAACAAGTTAAGGGACTAATGCCTAGCCAAAAGTGGTGCAAACTAGTTCTTCAGAAGCTGTGTTTCCTAAACTAATGATACCAGCACCCCAAATTGCCTTCTCTGAATGAGAGATGACTTCCCAAAGATGTGCAGATTAGTAACTCAATAAAGCTTCTCAGTAGTCTAGCAAACTTTTAGGTTTTATTTCTTAGTATTCGCTAGATTGATTTTAAAGGGTACAGACACAGAAAGGACACCTCACTCACTTCAACCTACATACATCTATTGTGGCTACCACCCCCATGAGACAGGGATGAAATGAGGGAACCAGAAGTGCCACATAGGGTCACAGCCAACAGTCCACAGAGACGTCGGAAGTCTGAGATCTTTTCATCCCAATGCTAGGTCCCACCAAGCAGTCATCACATGAAGTTCTGGGGTTGCACTGAGTGCCCCCCCCCCCCCCCCGATGGAGGACAAGGCTGGCCAAATGCCACCTAGTGCCAAGAACAACAATTACCATGTGCAATCATCTGTACCATCTGCCTGACACTGCCAACACTACACGCCTGAAATTACACCTAAAAGATGATAAGGAAATGGAATGAAGGGAAATGATGGAAAGAAAACCTTGGTGTGAAATAAGACACCCTAGCATTCGTCTAAGTGACATGGGGAAACCACGGAAGAACCCATGTCAGAGTGTGTGGCCATGGGGATTGATGTGGGATTTGTGGTGGATGAAGCGGCACTGGGGTGGGTTTCCTCTGGATTCTCTGGTTTGCCCTGCCATCTCATTCCACCGGTGCTCCATCTTCATTCCATGTAAAGTTTGTCCAGAATGTGGTGACAAACGAGGGAAGAGAAAGTAACTGGAGTGTTAGGGAACAAGCGAGTGATTCAGAATTCAGGCAGTCACATACACAAATGGTGTATGTTTATGCATTATAAATAATTATTGTGAAGTTATCACAGTGAGAGCGAGCAATACACTAATCCCCACCTCTCCTATTATGCAAGTATGCATGCCTCTTCTATTGCACATCTGTGCTTCAGGAGTGGGGGAAATGGACAAGCTGTATCATAAGCATCACTACCTGCTGTGCCACATGTAGTAAAAGTGGGTGTTAAACACTACAAAAAAAAAAGGGAGAGATCGAACCTGCAACCTCCCTAATGCAGCTCACAGACATTACTGCCAGAGCCATCCTGCTTGATAGGATTAGTTTTGCAATTGAACCATAATTAATAATATGGGTTTCAGTTATTTTATGGTTGTTTCACTCCAAAAGTTTTTCTCTTCATATACTGTGGTTTCATAATAGTTTTAATGTGGTAATTTGAACATTGGTTTCATATGGTTTCTTGTGGAGCTTCAGCGTTCAGTGTTTTGTTTTTTATTTAGTTAAGAAGAAATATTGATTATGTACTAAGTTAAAATGACTAAGTGTGGATAAAAGAGACATGTTATCTGTGTGATGGTGCCAAGTGCAATTAAGTAGAAATGTTACCATGAGTTCTTATTGCATTGAGTCCAACTTAGTTTTGCTTGTGTTGTAAATCCTGACATAGGAGTTGAAAATGTTCCATTAAGAGTTTTTTTTTGAAAAGTCATCTTTTCACAAAATGCCTCTTTTATTCTCAATTTAAACTAAACAAGACTATCTCTTGCATTTTGATTCATAGTAAAATATCACTCACCGAACGTGTAAAGGAGCGAGACAGCCAAACATAAACTGGAAGTATGTAATATCTTTGGGTTTGCATTATTGAAGCATTACTTTGGAATTCATTGCATAGCATTTTATGTAACTCGTTAAATGAGAGATATACTGAGACATATTTAAAGGGTTCTCCTTACATTCATAATGGAGTCACCTAGCTTTGTATATCTGTACATGATCAGTTAGAGGTTCTAGAGGTTTAAATATTGTCCTGTTCACTTGTTGACCATAGTGCCTTAATGAGCAGTTATCTTAATTATAATGATAAAGATATTCAAATTGCATATTACAGTGAGAACCGTTGAACAACTAGCAAAATAACAAATGTATGTGTTTAGTATCAAAAAGTTCTCACTACTAAATTGCTCATGTGGCACATGTAATTCACATGTGGTGTGGGTGTTCAGCTGATTTAAGTGTTTCCATGCAGGATGTGGATGGCAACAGCATGCAGAGACTTATCAAACTATCAGTGGCGGCTAGTAGCCAATGCTATTAACAAATGTTCACTACCAATTTTTGTCAAGCTTGTTTTTGCTGAGATTTGCCGCTGGAGAAGCTACACAAAACCACAGGATACTTATCTTGCTTCAACTGTTATGGATTCCATTATGCTGCTCTTTGAGAGGGTGGAAAAACAGGTAATTTTATTTTAATATTTCAGTTATTAGATTCTTGCTTCTAGTAAAAATTTGTTTTAAGTTTTTCAATAAGGATCTTCTTTAGTCTGTCTATGAGTTCTTACTGACAGGAAAATTGTATAAAATGCACTTTTGACTTTTGTTCCAGCATGATTTTGAAAGATAGCTGAGATTAGCAGATACTTTGGTTTGTTGTTTTAGCATCCCATCCAGCAAGCTCTATTACGCATAGAATGACGAGCTATTTTGTATGAGGGATGTTCAATAGACTGGCACTGAATTTGTTTTCCTTCCATTCAGTGCCTGCTTGTGACATCTGTCCATGTGTCATTGAACTATGTACTCTAATTGCTAAACACTGAGAATTTCACATTAATAGCTTTCAGTTGATTTTTGGCAGCCTGTGAGAGTGAACATGTTTCATAATCACCTCTAAGCATTGTCATGACTGATTTTCATGAACAGCATTATGCAATAAAGTTTTGTGTTCTCTTGAAGAAAAATGCTACTGAAACTTATGAAGATCTGATGAAAGCTTATGCAAACTGCAATATCTCATCAAGCATATTTCCATTGGCACCATGCTTTCAGAAATTACCAGGAGAATGTTGAATTGCAGGGAGGAGCAGATGCACCTGTTACTGCCATATCAAAAACAACAATAAACACATCAGATGTCATTATTTGTAATGATTCCTGTCTCGTATCCTTGGGATATCAGTTGAGAGCACTCACACAATTTTAAAAGAGCATTTGAATATATCTAGGGTGGGTATGTGCAAGATAGATACCGTGATGTTTAATCCACAGCAAATGTAAGCTCATGTCAATGTGTGCCACTATTGGAAACGTATTGAGGACGAGGGTGATGCTTGAAGGCAAAACATCATTACTGCTGATGAAACATGGGTGTGCTGTTATGACCTAGAAATGAAGCAGAGCAGCACAAAGTGGATGCAGCATGGTCAACGCCCAAAACAAGAGGTACAAGTGCAGAAGTCAGCCAAGTCAGCTATTAGGAAGTGAGCTACTATGGTCATTACATTTTTAGATTACCAGGGGATGGTGCACACCCTTACGGTTCCAAGATACACTACAGTCACTGCAGATTACTATTAGAACGTCCTGAAGCAGTTGGTAAAGGATTACATCCCCAAAAAAAGCAAAGGAATCCCATTGGACAGTGGGAGCTTCATCAAGACAATGCCAGGACACATGTTGCTAATGCTGTTATTGAGTTCCTGGCACAAAATCACATCTCTATAGTACCCCCTCCACCTTATAATTCTAACCTAGTTCTGGGTGACTCTTTTCTTAACCCGACAGCCAAAAAGTAACTTAGAGGATGTCAGTTTGACGAGACCAAAACAGTAAAACTTTTAGAGACAACTCTGATGAGGATTTCAGTTTGACGAGACCAAAACAGTGAAACTCTTAGAGGCAAGTCTGATGAGGATTTCAAAGAATGGCTTCCTGCAGGTCTTCCAGGAATGGCAAAGGAGGTGGGACAAGTGCTCTGAATTGGGGGGGAAGTGTTTTGAGGGGAGCGAAAGTCTGTATGAGTGATTTTTTACAATAAATTGTTGTATGAGCATTAGTGCCAGTCTTTATTGAACACCCCATATTTTTCTAACATATTCTTAAGCAGATATCTAAAATTTATGTGTAGTATGTTTTAACATTTGACAATACTGCATTGTTTAGGCAGTCACAGATTGCATGGTGTAACCCAAACTGTAGACTAACACAAGGCAAATGAATAATAAAAATGATTTTGCTGCTGCTTGGGGGAAAGAAATGTCATATGTATGAAGTGCTTAAAATTTAGCTCCCACTCGTGAATAAATTAGTCAGCAATCCTATATGAAACTACTTTATTATAAGAACACTTTCAGATTTGATGTAAGACAACCTTTAATAGAAATTAAATTTAAGTTACCGAATCGTCTAGGTTATTGTCTAATTTTAAGCTCTGAGCTCTTCCATGAGCAACTTTTATCTTCATGAACACATTTATGGGAAAGGGTCAGATGGTAGCTGGCTTTTTGTAATACCAAGAAAATTTACAATATTTACTGGAGGGCTGGATTCCTGGGTCATTCTTGATCATCTTCCCTTGTTTATTTAGGAGTTAATGACATGGTATCTGGGGTATGAGTGGGCTCTGTTTTATGCCTTGTTTTTACTCAAGAGAACATGATAACACAATGCTCTGTGCAAAACATTACACTTTTTGCTGTTGCCATCACTTCTATTATGGATTGTGTTTCACCGGTGTTTTGTCTTCATAGCTCCTATATGTTTTTACCATTTACTATAATTTCCAACCAATGTGTCTCCCAAAAAATCTGCTCCAATGATGCCTTCACAATTTCTCATCTTGGAGTAACTAAAATGGCTTCAGCTTCCCCACTGAGAAAAACTACCAGCATAAACATCTGGATGCCCTTCACCTTTTCTTAAATGAGACAAATTTTTAGGATTGATTTTTAATAATAATAGAATAAATGCGCACAAGTTATGCATAAGTTACATAGATTACATATCTTTGTGATATTACACCTTGTTCGTTGCATTTCATTGTTCATATTGTTTATTGTTTACAGAGTTCCACCAGTGATTTTACTCGTTTTTTGCAGCTGGTCATATGGTAACGGTCACAGGGTTGGTCGCACAATTCACACACACAGTTGCTGCCAGGGTCGTGGAAACTCTTGTTCTTACATATTTTGTGGCGGTATCCATGCATTGCTATTGAGTTCACCAGGTGTCAGAGTTCTTGATTTGTGTTGGTCCAGGATCTGTTTGTCATGGCATCTGTTGTATAAAAGTCCAGCCATGTCTCCCTTCTCTTCTTCTCTCTTTCATGTAGAAGTTTATTCAAACTGCCGGTGGATGGGAGACTCATATGCAGGTCCTCTATAAAGAAGGATTCCCTGGTGAGTTCATATACTAGCCTTGATTTTTTGTGTTTGGAAGCACCTAGGACGGTTTTCAAGAAGACGATTGAGTTTTAATGGGAAGCTTAGTATTTATTTTTTTTTTTAATTAATGCTGGATTTCTGACAATGAAGTCATTAATCCTCTTGCTCTCCAATATTTTGAAGAGAGCAATAGCAGTAATAGTAACCGCTTTTTAGAGAGTACCATATTTTTACGTTTTGGCGGTCACATCGCTCTCTCACAACCACCAGAATGTCTGGAGGACCACACCTGTCGTTGGTTTACGGGTCTCACGGACCTGACCGGGAGAGTTATCAAAATAAATTCACCGACCATATCCTCTGATTACCAATCAGAGGACATATTACATGCCATGACAGGTCAGCTTAGTATACATTCGCTTAAAAATGAAATGATGAGGTCTGTATATTTTGCATGTTTTAATCTTCAACTCGAAATGTCTTAATGTATTACATAAATAGAGGGTGAACAATGCTTGGTGGGTCTGGTTTTGCGGCATGCTGTTGGTCAGTTGGTCTGTATGCTGTGTTGGTGGTGTGGGTGTCAGAAGGTCTGCGGAACATATGGTATGGTTTGTTGCGTAAGTTACTTCTGATATAAACCCTAAAAAAATGTAAATTTATCATGTGTATCAAGCCAAGTGATGTTGGAATTACCTCCCTCTGTTGTTCAAGCATTTGTGATACCTTGAGAGGTAGAATCAGAACTGAAAAATTCAATGCCACAGGTGGGATATGAACCACAGACACTCTGCTTACCAGGCAGGTGCTCTAACCATTAAGCTACTGTGACAACCTGCCAGAATGATAATGAATTGTCCAACTGATTCATATTTCTCCCAGTAAACCACAAAGGCAGTCTCACATCAGAGACAATTACCCCAATGGCAACTACTGACATAAGTACTTTATGTCCCGGGATTAAATAACCTCTAGATGGTAATTATTATTTATTTATGCCAACAAACTTACTGTTGGTGTTTTTTTAAACACACAAGCCGTGTGTGGGTAGTGCTTACTGGGAGAAATACGATCTGTTGGAGAATTCTATGTCATTCTGGCAGATTGCCACAGTAGCTTAATGGTTAGAGCACCTGCCTGGTAAGTGGAGGGTCTATGGTTCAAATCTCAGCTGTGGCATTGAATTTTTCATTTCCGATTCTACCTCTCAAACATTGCCCACACATGGCTTGTGTGTTTAGAAAAACAGCAACAGTAAGTTTGTTGGCATAAATAAATAATAATTACCATTTGTGACACCTGTTTAGGAAATTTCTCAATACACTCCACAATTCTCTGTTAGAAGTGGCAGAAATTTCTTGACAAATCCTATTTTTAAGCTCTCCTATTGTATAAACTTTCTCTTTTAATACCTTCAGAGATAAAAAAAAGAAAAAAACGGGATTAAACTAGGTGAATGAATGGGCTGGAGATATGGGAGGAATCTGGAAGTACTTGCTTATTTGCTATTGTTGACATGTGGAGTAAATTAAGGGGAAACTTATAGAATCAGGTATAAGTGCATTCAACTAAAAATTAAAAGTACCTATATTCATTTTAGAACAGATAAGTAATTGGTCTATGCCTTTATGAAATAAAACTGTACCATTTTTGAGTTAAAATAAATGAAGGTGTCACAACTTCGAATGGAATGCTTCCAGTAATTTAGTATTTCAAAAAATTAACCTTCATTATATTTATTGCAGCATGGACGAATCCTTGTCTTCCATGCTTTGGCATACATCACAGCTTCCAAGAGTGGTCTTTCAGAATCTGAGCTAGAAGACTTAATATCCTTAGATGACAAAGTGCTGGATGATGTATATCAGTACCATTTACCACCTGTGCGTCGCATTCCACCACTGCTTTGGACACGTATTCGCAATGATCTTCCTAATTACCTCTCAGAGCGTGAAGCTGATGGCGTATCAGTGATGAACTGGTATCACAGGTAAGATGTCTTTCAATTTATAAAATAAGTGATATTACTTCAATTTTAAAACAGTTTAAGGACACCGGGAAGTGAATTTAAGTAAGAATATCAATTTTTTGTTTTGTATTCTAAAAAATAGTACAAGTCCTTAACTTTAAAATTATATATATATAACATGGTATGTTACAGGATAGTAAGCAAGCCCTTTAATTTAGTCATTTATATATGGCACCACAGGGACACACTCCCATTTTCCACGCTTTAATCTCAATTTACCGTAACTTTATTTTTTAACACTTCTTGTGCACTTTTCTCAAACCCTATTAAAGATATAGACTTAAAATTTGTACTGTACCTACTGTATCTACTTTCACTATGGAGTGAGCTTTGTTTATAAATATTAAGTTTAATATGATTAAATATAAAAATAACTTATAAAAAATATATATAATTTGAGTCATATATGCAACATTTTTTTCCCCTCCTCATTTTTATGGCATATATATTTCCTTAGATCCACATATTAAATTCTCTATGGACTACCACAGAAAAAAATAAGATGGCTGTAGAATCAAAACTTACAGAAAAAACTGCGCAAGAAGTATGAGGCAGAGCATTTTTTGATAGAAAACATGGTCACATTTTGCCATTTTTGTGCACAAAATGTTTTAAATTTAACCTAAATATTATACACTTATTAAATGTAGAAACATTTGTTCTCTAAATTTAATTTAAATCAGGCTAATTTTAGCAGCAAAAACTGAAATTGAAATAATCACAGTTTCTGGTGTCCGTAAGGTGTTTGCAGTCTCTCTTTTGGTACATATCTACATTTTTGAAAATCTACCATCTCCCATTTTATGCAGCTAAAAGATTAGTCAACTCTGAATTCAAAAAAATTATTGCAAAATATTACTATGAAAAATCAAAGAATAAAAGATGGGAACTACCAAACATACAAACAGTAATTCCTGAGTATCGTCGAAAAACAGGAGTTGCAACCTTCTGGTTGATTACAGGACATGATTGTCTGGCAAAACATTTAAACAGAATTGGGATATATTCTTCACCACTCTGTCCTCTATGTGATCTGCAAGAGGAAATGGATCGAGACCACCTTCAAATATGCCCGGCCACTTCTAGTGCCCCATCCATCAGTGAAAAATATTGGAGAGCAAGAGGATTAATGACTTCATTGTCTGAAATCCAGCATTAGCTAACAACAACATTTTTGAAAATGAAACTAAAACGATACTATATATTAAGGGCCATTACTTTGATTTCAAAGCAATATGTTTTCCGACAAAAATTTATATTTTTGAAGGTTAAAACTGGAATTGTAATACCATCTGTATTTCTAAGAAATGAGCAGCAATGCTATTCAGTTAGTTTGCAGTGGTTAGGTGCAATATGGTTTGAGCATTTTCTAAGTCTGTATACTCACTAGATTTAACTCATGATATTATTAAAACGGCTTAAAGTGATTCAGTAGTTATCTATAGCACCATTTCTGGCAGCCTTGTCACAGAAAACAATTTTCTAGATGTCTTTCTGACTCTGCTTCCTCCCTGCATACCTGCCTGCCTCCCTTCCTTCCTTCTTACCTCCCTCCCCTTTCTCTTTTTTATATATAATAACTGTTTCTTTATTGCATATGTGTTATGCTCTGTACTTAGGCAATAGCTTCATTGATTTTTCATTTTTAAAATGAGCTCATTTCCACTATCACCTATTGCATCATAACTAGGCTTCAGACATGAATTTAAGATAGGTGCACTTCTAGTATACCAACCTGTATGTTTACAAGCGAGTACTTAGGGTAAATGGCAGGCAAGGCTTGGGAAGGGGGAGGTAGCAGTGAAATCCTGTGCACACATAACCAGTTTCCAACCCAAGTGCAACAAAACAGCAACCAAGTCCAAAGGCGAATCAGTACCCTTCAAAATTAAATATATGGGTTGGAACTTTAATAGTGGCAACATTGTTGTGGGAGCAAGATGAAAATAAAGTAATTATCCTCATGTGTTTGCTTATGTCTAACACACCTTCCACTAAACGGACTCTCCCTTTCGACTCAAGTACATGTGCTGTGGTGAGTGGAAGATAGACCTGTTTGAGCTACTGATTTAAACTGTTGCATGTTGTGGTTTGTCATGTTCATAAAATAGGAACAGTAAAGTTGGTTGAAAGTTAAATGTGCTTGTGGTCATACAGCAAGACGACATCATAGGTCTTATTGAAGCAGGTGAGAAAACTGAGTTACTATGCAGGACAGTGGTGAAGCGGGTTTAGCATTCACTGCGGGACATGAAAGTGTAGCAGAGTAGCTCGGTTGGGACAATCAAGTGTCAGTAAAGAGCAAATGCAGTTGCCATACTGTTAGACACTGATATCAAACCTAATGTGAGTTAGTACAAGAGACAGAATTGTCATATGTAACTGTTTAAAAAATCTGATGTGTTGCACTCCCATGACTTTCTCTACTCTTGTGCTAACCATTCTTACAAACTCTCATTCCTATATCTTCTTCAAGTTAGTTGAGATAAATATTTGCAGAAATTATCTTATTGCTCATTTTCTCGCATGTGCAATGGGAATATGGGAATACAGTAGGCTTTGAGTGAGTCAAATCTTTTGAAGCTTTCAAATTCTGTTCTCTTTGCACGGTTAACATATGAAAAAATGAATAGTGATGTTCCATTTGGCAGAAGTATAAGTTCTCCAAAACTTACACAAATAACAAGGAATATCTCTGAAATGGTTGACTCTACAAATAATTTATTTGGACATAAATTGTGTATTTTAGCGAGATCTACATTTTTTGTACAGATATTGTCTATCTCTTACGGTTTACGAGTTATTGTTGTTGTAGTGTTTAACGCCCACTTTTACTACTACGGCACCGCAGGCGGTGACACTGATGACACATGGAATGAAGATGGAGCACCAGTGGAATGAGATGGCGGGGGAAACCGGAGCACCCGGAGAAAACCCGCCCTGACGCCGCTTCGTCCACCACGAATACCACATGCGGGTCCCTGGGATCAAACCCGGGCCGCCTAGGTGGTAGGCGAGCGCGCTAACCGCTCGGCCACGGTGCCGCCTTACGAGTTATTCAAGTCATACAGAGTAAACAGGACTACATAGGCTTTAACCAGAAAATTCAAAATATACATTTCATTTGTCATACAAATATCTTTAAACATATGGCATTTTAATAAAAATCTTTAGTCATTTTCAAGAAAATTAAAATTTTCAAAAAAGTTTTCATGTAAAGGATAGTTTAGGGTGAGGCTATTTTCTTCAAAGTCTTTCTGTCGCATCCTTGAAAGACATTAAACTTAAATACCAACTTTGGTTTTAACCGACTTTTTGTTTTTGAGTTATACCGTCCACAGATAGGCATGCACACATACACACCTTTTTCCAAAAATGCTTTTTTTGGATTCAAGGGGTCTCAAAACATATACTTTCAGTGAAATATCAACATTGAATTTTTGGGTGGAATACAATACTGCCTCTGCTTACCAGTACAGAAAGTAAAAATTGCCTCCGAATAAGGAAAATTGTATGAGTTGGGTTCCCAATGATTTGAGAGAAGTGCAGCAGTGGATGCAATGCCATGCAAACACATTTGAATGGTTATGGTCATGAAGGAAATGCTTTCTCATGCCATAAAATTGCACTTGATGAGACCTGGCCCAGATAGTACAAACCTCAACTTAAGTGCCAATCCAATGAGTGGCACCATTACAGCTCACAGTGCTAAACAAAAGTCTAACAAATTTGTACAAATGTGAAAGATATGATGCTTCTTGTGTATAATTGTGATGGAATTATTCTAACATGTATTGTACTGCAAGAAGAGACTTCCTCTTTGGTTCAACAGCCTTATTAGGCCAAGACTGCTCCAATGAACCGCCTCCATCCAACTCTATCCATCGCTACTCTTTTCTAGTGGCTTACGTAATTTCCTTCAGATCTCTTTCCACTTCATTGAATCAAGGGCACTGTACAATCCTGGTAGACATCTTGCAGGGATTCCAGGGAGGAAGAAGTGGTTTTAACCTGCCTGGGGATAGGCCACATCCTAGTCACACGTGGACACCTTTTGCATGGTGATCCGGTGCCTGTCTGTGGAATATGCAATGTTCCACTCTCTGTCACACATGTCCTTATTGATTGTCCAGAGTTTGCTCATGAGCGCTAGTTCCTGGGCCTGGGTCTTATACTGTGCTCCATTTTAGGCAACGACCCAGTAACTGTAAATACAGTACTGCGGTTTGTTGCCAATATTGATTTTGGCAAGCAAGTGTAAGGTAATTATTATTTAAGAGGTAGAACCGGAACTTAAAAATTCAATGCCACAACTGGGATTTGAACCACAGACCTTCCCAGTTGTGGCATTGAATTTTTAAGTTCCGGTTCTACCTCTTAAACTTTGCCCACACACGGCTTGTGTGTTTAAAAACACCAACAGTAAGTTTGTTGGCATAAATAAATAATAATTATTATTTATTTATTTATTTATTTATTTAAGTTCCAGTTCTACCTCTTAAAGTGTAAGGTGTTTTTTATCTTGGCAGATTTAGAATTTTAGGATGTTTTACTTCTGGTTTTACCTGTTTAAACATCTTATCAGCTTGTGTTTTTGGTCTATGTTTTTATCTGTGTTAACTGTTAGCTGTTTTAACGCTTGTTTTTAGTTCTTTTAACTTTCAGTTTTAGTTACTTTAACTCTCAATTTTTAAGTTTTAGGGGTAAGGTTGTAATACTTGTTTGCTTGTTTTTATTTTTGGACTAATTACCTAGTTATCGATGGGTCCTTAAACACCACTCACTCACTCACTCACTCACTCACTCACTCACTCACTCTCTCACTCTCTCACACTCTCACGCTCTCACTCTGACTCACTCTCACTCAATCACTCTCACTCACACACTCTACATCATTGAGCTATCTGATGGTGGTCTTCCAACTTTTCTGGTTGCATATAATGGATTGGTGAGAAGTGACCTTTTTACATGGAATAAATATCCTCCATCCTATACAGATGCCCTAGCCATCTTACTCTTTTGGCCTTAATTACTTTAATTACATTTGACTCTTTCTACAAATTATATAATTTGCTGTTATATCTAATACACCAAGTCCCATTTTTGTTCATAGGCCCATAGATCTTTCTTAATACATTCCTTTCAAATACCATGAATCTTTGTGTTCTGTTTATTTAGGATCCAACTCTCTGATTCATGTAATAGCACTGGTCTAATCAATGTTTTATACAGTGTGAATTTTGTTTTTATACTAAGGAGACAGAATTGGAGTTGCTTCTTTAATCCATAATAACATCTATTAACCATCTTCATCCTTGAGTTTATTTCTGTAGCAATGTTGTTACTACTTGCTGTAACAGTCCCAAGGTATTTAAATTGTGTACTGATTTCAAATTTATAATTATTAATTACAATATAATTACCTTATATGTTCTTTATTGTAAATATTTCATTGTGTTTTCATTGATTGTTAATCCCATCTTCTTTGCTGCTTTTTCTAATGTATTAAATACTTCTCTCACCTCTCTTTCAGATTGCCCGATTATATCTTTGTCATTGGTATACACTAGCAGATTTAAAAAATATATTTCCTCTTGTTTCTATACCTAATTCCCTAATCACCTTTTCAAGAGCTATATTGAAAAGCAGACACGACAGTGCATCTCCTTTTCGGGGTCCTCTATATGTTACAAATTCGTCAGATAATTGATTCTGTATCCTTACTTTACATTTTTGTTGTTTTTGTGAGATCAACTTACCTGGGATTTCAAATTCTCTCATTGCATTAAATAGTTGTTCTCTATCACTACTATTGTATGCTGCTTTAAAATCTATAACCAGATGGCAAGTCAATTTTAAACTCGTATAGTTTTTGTAATATCTGTCTCAATGTGCGTATCTGATCTATAGTTGATTTCGCTGTTCTAAATCCACATTGATACACTCCAGTCTGCTTGTCTGCATATTTAAATAGTATTATAGAAAAATTTTGTGTATTATATTAAATAGTGGGGTCTCCTGCTTTAAAAATTGGCATATAATTCCTTGCTCCCATTCCATTGGTATCAATTCGGTTTCCCATACCCGTTGTATTTTTTTTTAATGATTTATTGATTGATCAGTGCATGTGTGCTCTACAGACCATTGTTGAAATACACATAACAATAAATAAAATATAATAGGTAACACTGAAATGAGGTAAACCCAATTGGGCCCCTCACTGACAGTATTAGTTGAAATTAAATCAGATCTTGCTGTGATAACTGGTCCAGTGGTAGACCACTCTTGATGCGTGTTGGAAAGTTGGATTTTCTGCCAAGAGAGTAGTGAATAAATCCAGGGACGTTCTTTAGATTGCTGTAAAACTGTTGAGCTTGTGAAGAAATTGACTGTTGAATGGTACTGATTCCAGTTTCTCTGTGTAGTTGACTGTTTCTGACAAACCATGGCACATTAGTTGAGATATGTAAGATTTTGTTTTGAAATGTTGTTGTTGTTAGCTAATACTGGATTTCTGACAATGAAGTCATTAATCCTCTTGCTCTCCAATATTTTTCACTGATGATATTGAAGACAGCAATAGCAGTAATAGTAACCGCTTTTTAGAGAGCACCATTTTTTATGTTTTGGCGGTCACATTGCTCTCTCACAACCCCCAGAATGTCTGGAGGACCACACCTGTCGTTGGTTTATGGGTCTCACCGACCTGACCGGGAGAGTTATCAAAATAAATTCACTGACCATATCCTCTGATTACCAATCAGAGGACGTATTACATGCCATGACAGGTCAGCATGTTAGGGGTTAAGATTTTATAGAGAAATTAGAGAAATGGAAAGGTTGGAAAAATAAAGACTCCCTAGCCCTAGCCTTGTTTTGAAATGTTTGAATAT
This sequence comes from Tenodera sinensis, assembly GCA_030765045.1. Taxonomy (NCBI): domain Eukaryota; kingdom Metazoa; phylum Arthropoda; class Insecta; order Mantodea; family Mantidae; genus Tenodera; species Tenodera sinensis. The sequence continues at coordinate 40,882,204 of CM060972.1, read as the reverse complement.
GTTTAATTTCTGTGGCACTGGCTCCTCCCTGAATTGGGCAGGCATATAGTAAGAGTGGCCTTAAAAGAGTTGTGTAGAGTAGTATGCAGTTTTTTAACTTAAGCGAAGATCTTTTGTTGAGAAGTGGGTAAAATTTTGTCAGTCTTATTTGGGCAAGTTTGAGTTTGTTACTTATATGTGGCTTCCATGTGAGTTTTCTATCAAACAGTACACCAAGGTATTTCACTGTTTTTCTGTCACTTTTCCAGAGTATAGAATTTGTTGCTATCATTACTGATGGTGGATAAACACCATTGCTTTACATTTGTTATGGTTGAGAGAAATGCGCCAGTTGTCAAGCCAGGGTACGATTAAGTTTAAGGCCTCTTGAAGGCGATTTCTAGCGGTGTGTAAATTACGATGGGTTGCATAGATGGCAGTATCATCGGCATACATTGCTATTTGAACTGTGGGCATTGTAGGCATGTCAGAAGGGAACAAGTTGAACAGAATTGGACCCAATATTGAACCTTGTGGAACACCTGCTATTACAGGTCTGGTAGAAGAATGACTGTTACCTATTCGAACTGAAAAGGTATGATAGAAAGGAGGATATTATTTTGTAGAGGTTGTCTGGAGTGCCATAGAGAAATAGTTTGTATAGTAGACCCTGATGCCAAACTGTCAAATGCCTGAGTGAAGTCAAGGAATGTGACAGCAGTGTGTTCTTTCTTCTTGAAGCCTTGTGCTACTTGCTCTGTAATTCAGAGAATTTGATGAGTAGTTAAATGTTTGTGACGGAAACCAAATTGAAAGGGAGGTAATAGCAGGCACGGATGCAGGGGGGGTGCCAGGGGGCCCGGCCTCCCCCTGTCATATCCTACTTTATTGCTATAAATGTGTTACCTCATCGTCACGCAAAGTGGACAAACCGATTTCTATGAAAATTGGTATAGGTATGTACTACCTTTAAACATTGTTTCTTTCAGTTAAATATTTAGCTAGTCATGTTTTAGCATGAATTTAATTATTAAGAAGTGGTAGTGGACTGGAACCGGGCCCCCCCTATCAAATATTTCTAGATCCGCACCTGGGTAATAGTGATACTTGTTCTAGAAATTTTCCTAAATGTTTCAGATAATCTTTTCATACACCTTGGACAGAGTTGGTAGCAGACTTATTGGACAATAATTTGTTGGATTGGAAGGACATTTTCCAGGTTTATGAATAACAATAACTATGGCGTGTTTCCAGATTCTTGAGAAATAACCCATTCACATAAAACTGTTGAACAACGAAGCTAGAATAGCAAGTGCTTTCCGACTGAAATGTTTTAATACAAAGTTTGGTATAAGATCATGCCCAGGTGATTTTCTTGCAGGAAGTTGCTGGATGATAAAAAGAATTTCTTTGAGTGAAGTGAAGTTAATGGGTAGTGGTGCTGTGGCATATGAACCAGTAAACTGTTCATGTATTATCTGATATAATTTTGGTAGAATTGTAGGTTCTGCTATCTTAAACAATTCTGCTTTCAGATTATTAGGTACTGGGGCTCTATTATTTTTAAGTTGCTCTATTACCTTGCTAACTTCATCTAGGTTAGCTATAGAGCCTTGTTATAATTGCTCTTCAATATCCACCTGTTCATTTATCTCGGCTATTTGATTACGCTGCTCTCCTGCTAGTAATGCTTCAAAGTGTGTGCAAGAAAAGACTTACTGCACAATATTTATATTATTTTTTGAAGTATCATCTTGGACCAGGTTTGCAAAGAAAGTGGTGACACTGCAGAATCTTCAATTAATTTAGCAGTGCAATGCTAGAGAGCATGTTGCATAACTGGTAACTGATCTGTACTGTCACCAGAGTTGGGAAGTGTTTTTGCATCCATTCTATTCACTGGAACTAAACCTTGTAATTATGATCTAATTCCAAAGATGAAGGAACCACCACATTGAATTTGATTCAGGATTGTTCCTGAAATTCTGCAGGCAATAGATTGTTCCATCAGGAACATTAAAAGGACAGGGCTGCAACAGGGACTCTATGACTTCCACATCACTGACAACAGGTTACAATGCTGGTGAATACATTCAAAGACTTCAGTCTGAAGAATATGTATTATTGTTGTAATAGTAATAAATAAATAGTTGCTGTTGTTAAAATTCCAACCTATGTAAAGTTAAAATATCAATTTCGAGTCAATAACACTAAACAATGCTCACTTTTAAAATTTTCCGGTACATGTTTCGGAGACTAGCTTTCTTCCATTATCAACCAGACATTGATTGAATTGTAGAGGCTGGTTCCCTTGGCTGGTATCTCCTGTATATTGCTCTGTTCTCACGTTGACAATTCTTGGTTTCCTGATATGTGTTTTAATAAATTTGGATCCAAAAACACATATCAGGAAACCAAGAATTGTCAACATGGGAACAGATCTTCGTCTGGAAAAACAAAGACAGAGTTTTCAATTTTGACATACCACAAGGCGATCCGTTATACAAGTTCTTAAAACCACCACCAGAGCAATATGCAGGAGATACCAGCCAAGGGAACCAGCCACTACAATTCAATCAATGTCTGGTTGATAATGGAGGAAAGCTAGCCTCTGAAACATGTACTGCAAATAAAGCTACATAGGCTTTCATGGCCGGCATCTAAATTGTAGAAAGAAATATCTTCCGGGCTGTTATGCCATGGTCTGCTGGAGATCTCTCTTCCAGACGTTTCGTCTACAACTGCGGTAGACATCCTCAGTGGCGTTGACGAAGTCTCCTCGTGGAAGGTATCACTGCGACTGATGCGTCGACTGTCTGTGGGGCTCCATTTATACCATGCGCAACGTGCGCTGATTGGCCCGGGGCGTCCAGAGGCGTGGTGGCTGGTGGAGGGGGTTCTATCTCTCTTATGCTGCTGGTCTCTTCTGATTGGCTTACCTTGCTATCCTGCTTCTTATGATGTTCTATGACCGGATGCCACTTGCTGTTTAATCTTAAGGCCTCTTCCTTCTTATTAAAGTTGTTAGGGTGCTTGTAAATTTCAATAGCCTCTCGCTGTAGTCGGGCATGGTAATGTATGGTAGATGCAAGGATGCGCGTATCCTGGAACTTAATACTGTGTTCACCGACTGCATTAATGGCATGTTCAGCAACCGCAGACTTGTCAGTTTGGCCCAGGCGGCAGCTTCTTTTGTGTTCCGTGAGTCTGGTCTTAACACTGCGCTGAGTAGTTCCAATGTAAACTGAGCCACAACCACAAGGAATACTGTAAACACCAGCCGATGACAAAGCTTCTCGGGGATCCTTGGGTGATCGTAGTAAACTGCTTAACTGTCTGGTGGGTTTGAAGATTGTCTTGACGTTATGTCGCTGTAATATGCGATCAATTCGGTCGGTGACATTTTTTAAATATGGTAGGAACACAATGCCCTTACTTTTGGGCTGATCTGGATTCCGGATGACAGGTTGAGTCTTAGGAGGCCGGCACGGAGAGAACGCCCTTCAGGACTTTCCTCAACATCTGAACAGCATCAATCGATGCATTCAGTTCACGATGGAAAAAAGAAAAGGATGGACAACTAGCGTTTCTGGACGTCTTGGTTAGCAAGAAGGCCGACGGGACACTTGGACACACGGTCTACTGCAAGCCTACCCATACTGACCGCTACTTAAACAAACAGTCCAATCATCATCCCAGACAGAAGCGTGCAATGATCAAGACGCTTGCAACCTGTGCTTCCCGCATCTGTGAGCCGCACTTCTTAAAACAAGAACTTGGCCACTTAGAACAAGCATTACTTTCCAATGGCTATTCAATCCAAGAAGTAAGAAGAGCTTGCCGGCCTCCTAAGACTCAACCTGTCATGCGGAATCCAGATCAGCCCAAAAGTAAGGGCATTGTGTTCCTACCATATTTAAAAAATGTCACCGACCGAATTGATTGCATATTACAGCGACATAACATCAAGACGATCTTCAAACCCACCAGACAGTTAAGCAGTTTACTACGATCACCCAAGGATCCCCGAGAAGCTTTGTCATCGGCTGGAGTATACAGTATTCCTTGTGGTTGTGGCTCAGTTTACATTGGAACTACTCAGTGCAGTGTTAAGACCAGACTCACAGAACACAAAAGAAGCTGCCGCCTGGGCCAAACTGACAAGTCTGCGGTTGCTGAACATGCCATTAATGCAGTCGGTGAACACAGTATTAAGTTCCAGGATACGCGCATCCTTGCATCTACCATACATTACCATGCCCGACTACAGCGAGAGGCTATTGAAATTTACAAGCACCCTAACAACTTTAATAAGAAGGAAGAGGCCTTAAGATTAAACAGCAAGTGGCATCCGGTCATAGAACATCATAAGAAGCAGGATAGCAAGGTAAGCCAATCAGAAGAGACCAGCAGCATAAGAGAGATAGAACCCCCTCCACCAGCCACCACGCCTCTGGACGCCCCGGGCCAATCAGCGCACATTGCGCATGGTATAAATGGAGCCCCACAGACAGTCGACGCATCAGTCGCAGTGATACCTTCCACGAGGAGACTTCGTCAACGCCACTGAGGATGTCTACCGCAGTTGTAGACGAAACGTCTGGAAGAGAGATCTCCAGCAGACCATGGCATAACAGCCCGGAAGATATTTCTTTCTACAATGTACTGGAAAATTTTAAAAGTGAGTGTTGTTCAGTGTTATTAATTGATATAAAATTCATACCTTAATGTGATCCAACAGCACTGTCATCAAGTTCCAGTATTTATTATTACTATGTAAAGTTTTCTGTTTTTGCTGTCTCTAATCTTTCAATGGAGTACTGATGCATGCCATAGTTTTGAAAAATTGTTTTAATAAAATAAATTTAAACTTCTAATTTTTTCAGCTTATTACCAATAGTAAACTCTGACTACCTAGTTCCCCTGATTATGATCCTTGTTTCTGTTTCATGCTAATAGTAGAATATGCAAATATATTATTTCAGCACCATTACAGCAGCGGCTTTCAATATATAATAGTCACAAACTGTTACAGATAGCTTCTACTTTTTTTTTATTAACGTCCTCCGACCTAATGCCATATCAGATGGTGAATGAATGAAATGGGTGAAATGATGCTCAAGTGAGCCTGAGGTCCATGGAGCTTTAAGTTACCCAACATTTCTCTCTCAGGATAAGGGAAAACCTTGGGGAAAAAAACCTTATCCGGATAACTTTCCCTAAGCGAGATTCGAACTTGCGACCTCTTGAACGTGAGGCAGACACACTAACCATCATGTTACCGAAGTGAGCAGATAGCTTCTACAGTATATGCTAAATAAGTGGGACATATCATTTTGGACACTCATATCACTATACGCACACACATGCAGTGAAATTGTTGAGAAGGTCAACCTTAGAGTGAAATAAATCTTAGAAGAAGAAATAAATCTTAGAAGAAATTAATTTGTATTCTAAGTTCCTATAAGGTGTACGGTATTAGAAGGCACATGAGGTGGAGCTGGAGAAGGCTCACCTAGAGCGACTGTCCTATAATAGTCATGTAGCGTTGCCTAGTTAGGAATGCACAGCACAAGTGCGCCCAAAATTATTACTGGAAATTCAACATTCTAATATACCTTGGTGTATGCGGCAAGAATTTTTGAGGCAGCCTGTACAAATGACACATGGTTCTCGAGTTATTACTTCGAGAATAAACAACTGACTCCCGTGTTCATGCTTATGTATGAACTTCCAATCTTGCCTGTGTGTTTTATTCCTTTTCATTACGGAGTAAGACATTATGAAGTGTTGTTAGGAACTGTGTATACTTAGTTCATAAATTAACTGACCACGGATCACTGTAGTCACACGCAAATTCTTTAGTTCAGTTCAAGACCAATCCGTAACGCTAATTGTGCTGTGTGTCACTGTGACAATAAACAGAAAATTCACATGTTTACATTGTGTTTAATGAAGTGTTAACAATGTCATTTTCACATCTTGGTACCAGTGGCACAGGTACTAAGGGTAAGGTACTCTGCTCTCAGGCCAGAAATATTATTTTTAAAGTGTACATCTTTTTTAAGGAATTGGCATCTGAAGAAGTGCATGTAAATAAGTACATTAATATTGAGTGTTAAGTTTATAATGTTATCATCATTATCCTTTGCTGCGTAAGTTTACGTTCTGACAATTTGTGACACGACATACGTTTCTTTCCTTGTTCCCTCCGCTCTGACACATCACTTTGGCAGCAGTGCAGCCACCGTGTGCACACATTAGTTGAGCTCATGTGCCTTCTAAAACTGTGTGCCATATAGAAACACCTACCATGAGAGATTATGTGTCTCTATTAATATCATTTACATCATTACATTAAAAGAGTATTTGTGCTTTTTAAATACTTGAATCTGGCATCTAATCTGGAGTTTCAAAACTTGAAATTCTTTCTTACAGGCAGTTTCGCGATGCAGCAAAAGAACGCTACTTCAAAAACATGAACATGGCAATATATTTCCACTCTTCAATCGCAGATTACTATTTGGGAATTTGGGGAGGTGGTAATCCCAAACCCTTTAAGTACACAGAGATTCAAAGACACAGGTATGGCAAAGCAAATGTTATTTGAAGACCCCATCTAGATTATTCCTATAATACTTCATTACGGTTAATGTTTTCATTATTTTTAAGGTTCAATCTCACAGACAAAGAGGGCTCTGCTGACAGGAAAGTGCCAATTCAACCACTTGTGTTCTATACCAAAGATGGAGTAGTATCTCGCTATAATTTGAGAAAGGTAAGTTTCGCTGTAATTACTTCCAAAAAGAAAACCAAAGAAAATACATAGTACATAAGAAAACAATCAAGAAACAACTTACACTAGTTTCTTAAGTATTCTTGCTGTATAAACTAGACAAATGTAATAAAACCACATCTGGTGGTTCACTGTGCCAGCATTTAGGAAATGATGAGAATTCTGGATTAAATGCATGCATTTTTTGTGATTCTTAATATCTGGCCACACAAGTTGACCATCTTTGTACAGTTTTTGAACTTGATCTCCTTTTTTTATTTTTGTTTACAAGTTAAGCATCTTAAATATTTATCCACTTATGATACAGTGTATAAATGTGCAAAGGGTTTAACCTTCAGAGTAAATTTGAATCACAATGTTCAAAAACATCACCTGTCCATACAACAAACATTTTCAGAAACACACAAAACTTATCATTTCATGTTCAATATTGATTTCAAAATTAAAAAATACATAAAGATTATAGTACCCAAGTTTTGGTATATAGAGCAAGGTATGTGATTTAAATCTGAAGGAAAAAAAGTAACTCACATATATGGACATGTGCAGTGGCAGCTCATGGCTCATAAATTTGGGAGGGCAGTATAATGATATTTTCAAAATTAGCACACAGACATGACAGTTAGTTCTGAATTTCACCCCAATATATGTGAAAAGAAAAATGAATCATTTAAATCGAAAAATTGCTATGCATGACCTTTCATCTGATCATCAATCAGATTTTTAATTTCTTCAATATTTAGCATTGGTCTTGGTGGCCCGAGCTTCTTAAGTTCCGATTGAGATACAAAACTCAGTAAGTATGCTAGTTGCTGTTCATGTATCACTAATTTATTTCACAGTCCCTGTGAAGATTCACACCATGACAACATTCGAAAGCACTGTTAAAACTGGGTTTGTTTAACTGTTGTTTAACCATTACAACTACCTTCAGAGTGAATTATATTGTGACATAATGTGTGTGGGGGTGTGGGTGTATGCATGCGTCAGCACTCAGACAGTTCCGAGAAAAATTATCGCAGGTGCTTTCCTCCTCCACCCAGGCACTGCCTGCTCATTCCTCTCCACACCCCTCCGCCTATAGTCAAGCCATTCCCTCACCTCCCCTTGCTGCTGGCAGTATCTACAAGGTACAAAGATTCCTGGAGGGATGAGTTACAGTCCAAAGTTGTATCCATAATGAAAACATTGGTGCTCTTCCGTGTATTAGCGGTGTAAACACATTTCTACGAAACTAAATGGATAAATAGAAACAGGAAATGTATGAATGTATTTTGATATGACATCTGATGTCAAGAATATTTGAAGTATTGCTTTTGATTAATGCTACCTTTTCTTTCTTGTTTTTATTTATTGGGAGGGCGCCGTCCTAGAGTCCTCCATTGCCAGTCACCACTGGACATGTATCTTTCCTCAGTTTCATTAAATACAAATAGAAATTGTATACAAAACATTTTAATTGCAATTATTTTTGGAATTAGAATGTTTTCATAAAGTCTTTTATAATGTACCATTAAAAATACATTTACTGTTTTTCATATGTTGGTAAGTTACAAAACTGAAATAAAATTGCTTTACTGGCATTTCTTGTCATATTTTCAGATGATCCAATTTCTTTTTATATACTATACTATACTTTTATATACTAATACAATATATACTATACAGGGTTATTCATAAGTCCATGAAACATTTTAAAAATTCATAACTACTAAACTACCCAACGGATAACAAACATTTTTGCATGAAAATGAAGAGGAACTCTCAAAGTTTTGTTACATACCTTAAAAATGCTCAATGTGTCCAACCTTGCTGATACAGTAGATATCAATGCGGTAATCCATCTCTCCCCATAGACACTCCAGCATGTCACGGCTGACCATAGCCATGGCAGCTGTAGTCCAGTGGCAAAGTTCCTGAAGGTTAGCAGGGAGCGGAGTCACATAGACATGGTCCTTCACAAAGCCCCACAGGAAAAAGTCACACGGAGTTAAATCCGGTGATCATGGTGGCCATTTCATGAACGCGTTATCTTCTTGTGCAGTTTGCCTGAAACATCTGTGTGGTAAATGTTGATTCAGGTAGGTTCGCACATCATTGTGATAGTGACAGGGACATCCATCTCGCTGAAAAACGTAATCATTACTGTCGTCATTCAGCTGAGGCATCAGCTAGGTTTCCAGCATGTCTAAGTAAACCATCCCATTGATGCTTGATTCCACAAAGAAAACTGGCCCATATACTTTCTTTTTCTCATTATTGATAACTACTGCCACCTAGTGATAAATCATGGCAACTAAGCATGGGCTTTCATTATAAAAAAAAAAAAAAACTTGGGAGAGTCTCTCTCTCTCTACTGGCAGAACAATTACCATGATCTGTTGCTTACTTATTCTTTTTTTAAACTATAAATGTTTCATGGACTTATGCATAACCCTGTATTGTTGGTGTAAAATGTGTTTGTTGCAACTTATGATATTAAAGATGACTCAAAAGAAGTGGTTCTCTAAATCATTTATTTAACTTTTAGCAAACTCCTGTTGTACTTGAATGCTTATTGGGATAATGAAAATGGCTGAATTAGAAATCAGAAAATGGCTGAAGTCAAAAATCAGAAAGTGCTGCTTTTGATAATGCATTAGTCCTTTTCTAGTGCTTTTCAGAGATAATACATTGCTCCTGTAATACTCACATCACTTTTCCCAATGAATCATGAAGGAGACAAACACTGAGTACTCTGCGATTTAGATAATTTGTGCTATAAGTGATGTTCAGTGGGTGCTCTGTTATTGGCCATGTATACCTGAATTACTGAAAGAAGGCTGTGTTTTCTTATACAAATATGAATGTTGATTTAGTTGTATCTATCTTAAGTAGAAGCATGTACATTGAATCTACATATGTTATCAAAGTAGTTGCAGAAAATAAAATTAAAACTTCAATGTTTATTGCTATGGACAAGAAACAGTTATTAACCCTCTGTGGACTAAATTTGGACAAGTAAGAGACAAGAACATCGTTATATATTCAAGATTTATTCAGTGCTTCTCATATGAAACTGTAAATATTTTAAGGGCCGCAGATTACTCAATTCTTGAAATACACAAATGCTCTCAGGTTGTTATTGCACCAGTGAACCTAACATAACTTACGAAATAAAGCAGGCCTTTCGAGGTGAGTGCATTGAAATATATGCAGCCTCTAATATCAAAGTCGGAAATATGCACAGTGGCTTCAAGTCCCCATTTTGACTGGATGGCATTATGTCAGAGTTTGAAAGGAACCATATATTTTAAATGTATAATATAAAATATATAAAATAATATAAAATGTATAATAATTTTAAATATATAATTTCATCCATTTCTTTGCCATTAAATTCAAGAAGATTGATAGGAACATTTCAAGTCCCCCATGTCGACTGGATGGCATTATGTCCGTCTGTGATACTAGAGGCCTCATATGCTCTGAGCATACAATCGCTCAATACATTTTAGAGGTCATATTTCAATTCTTTAATTCAGATGCTTTGATTTTGGAGCTGAATAAGGATATTTGTGGACTGCTAAGTGCCCTACGTGCACTAAGTCATCAAGTCGTCAAGATGGTGGCGGTAGGAGTTACAACACGATCAGGCAAGCAAGTTTCATAACAAATTTACAGGAAAGAAACTGAAAGTGGATCTCAGGATATGTCACAGGGACATAAAAATGACGGGAAAAGAAGTGTAAATGACGATAACTCTGGAGAAATGATAAATGTCGAAAAATCTGAGCAGCTAAATGCGAGTGAAACGCAGACAGAATTTTCAACAATACGGGATGCAGAAACGACAGTGTCACTTCATATGGTCTTGAACCTATTAACAAGGGGTCTTATGACTGTGCAGAAAGAAATTAATAAGTTAAAAGCTGAGAATGAAAATCTAAAAACCACGCCTAAAGAATATGAAAATAATTCCTTTACCACGGTTATGAAAAAGAAAGGACCAGCAGGGAACAAGATGGCGTGCAGTCTGCCTAAATCCATCGCCGATGAAAACATGTGTGAAGATAGTGTAGTAAGGGATAACTGCAGAAATGGAAATGTGGTATGTGGTGAACTAAAAGAGGGTGGAAATAAAAAGAAAGCTCCGGTTTTGGTGATTGGTGATTCTCTATTGAAATTCTCTGGGGAGGCATGTAAAGAAAAAGGATACAGAGTGCATTGCTTCCCAGGCATAACGCTAAGTGAATTACTAAACAAAGTGGAAAAAATGAACCTCAGTGAAGAACAGCCGAATGTCATACTTGTACATGTGGGCACGAACAACATTCGAATAGGAGTTAGAGCAAAACAAATAACCTCAGAAGCAAGGGACTTGCTTCGATCATAAACATTTGACACTACAGTCATAATCAGTGGCATTCTGCATAGATGAGGTGTTGCTAATGGAAAAATAAGAAGAATCAACCAAGAACTGGATGAGATGTGCCGTGAGGAAAACTGCTTAATGGTGGACGGGAACTATTGGGTGCACGATAATGACTTTGCCAGAGATGGAACTCACTTAAATTGTAGGGGAACATAATTTTGGTCAACTCATGAACAATGCAATCTTCTTGGTGCTGAAGGGAAACTAGTGAACAGAAGGGTGGATGTGACTGATCTAGGTACTGTGGAGGATAAGGGTCAAATGGCTCCCAGTGCAAAATCAAATAGCATGCCAAATGAGAGTCAAAACTCATTAAAAGGGTGCAGTAGAAAGATGCAAATGGTGACTTAGCTCCAACACATGGTGTTGGTCCTGAGCGGACTGTTATGCAAAGTGTAACCCACAGAGAACTAGGAGAAGAATTGAGGACTTAAAGAAGGATAGGAACTTTGAACTGTCAGTGGTAGAGATAAAGGAGCAAAAGTTAATTTTATTATATGTATCTACAGGGCACCAAATACCAATTTCAATATTTTTTTCAACGACAGGTGTGGTCCTCCAGACATTCTGGGGGTTGTGAGAGAGCGATGTGACTGCCAAAACATAAAAATATGGTGCTCTCTAAAAAGCGGTTACTATACTGCTATTGCTCTATCAGTGAAAAATATTGGAGAGCAAGAGGATTAATGACTTCGTTGTCAGAAATCTAGCATTAGCTAACAACAACAACAACATATTTTTTTAACTAAACTGGAATTTGTTCTTTCCCGTCTAAGTAGGAGACATAAGACTCTCATAGTATGTGGAGACTGGAATATAAACTTTGTGGAAGATTGTAGTATGGTAAACAAAGTAAAAGATTTGCTATCAGTATATAACTTAATCAACAATGTAAAAGAACCAACAAGAGTAACAAATCATAAAAAGTCACTATTGGATGTAATGATCATAGAAAAATATAAACCCCAAAAACAATCACTTGTGAAGGACATGGCCCTATCTGACCACTATGGTCAAATACTAGCAGTCGAGGCAACAACTTCCAGACATACTGTGCAAACAGGAATCTATACGAAAAGAATTTTTAATCCAGAAAGCATATTAAGTTTTAAAAACTTAATTAAAGGGGAAACATGGGTGATGGTCTTTCAAAAAAGTGATACTAATGAAAAGTTTAATACCTTCCTAAATACATTTCTGTACTGGTTAAACATTGCATTCCCACTAACACGTATAAAAACAAAAAATTAACCTCAAAATGGGTGGATTACAAAAGGAATCAAAACTTCAAGTAATAGGTTAAGATTCTTGTGTAGACAATTGAAGCAGAGAAACACAACAAATGGTTTTAGGAACTATGTAAAGAAATATAAAAGTATTTATTGGAAGGTAATCCTGGAAGTTAAAAGACAAGAAAATGAAAGAATTATAGAAAATGCAAAAAACAAAACAAAGGTACTGTGGGAGATAATAAACCATGAAAGAGGGAAGAGTAGCTCAAATTATTGTGCAACAGAACTAGATAATGAGGGTATCGAAATCACAAATCCTCAGCACATAGCAGAGTGGTTCAATACATACTTTGCTGAAATAGCGGACCAACTCATTACGTTAAATCAGTCTAAACATACCCAGGATAAAATCATAGAAATAATGACAATTGCATATGTCCTATTACAGAGACTGAGGTACAGAAAGTAGTTCATGAAATGAAAGGTAAATATTCCTTTGGAATAGACAAAATACCAGACTGTCATTAAAAAATGTATAGAATATATCAAGGCCCCATCGGTTGATATATATAACTCCTCACTTGAATCTGGGATTTTTCCTGATAACCTTAAAATTTCAAAAAATTACCCCAGTACACAAGAAAGGAGAAAAGACAAAAAAGGGAAATTACAGACTGATAAGCATATTGTTGGTATTTTCTAAAATTTTTGAAAAATTAGTGTACAATAGACTAATATCTTTTTTAGAAAAAAATAACATCCTTTCTGATGCGCAGCACGATTTAAAGAAAATAGGTCTACAGAAACAGCCATAGCTAAATTACTAGGTCAAATTCAGCATTCAGTGGATAAAAAGCTACCGACAATAGGAATATTTTTAGACCTCTCAAAAGTGTTTGATGTTTTAGATCACAACATTTTATTATCCAAGCTAAACAAATAAGGAATTAGAGGAAGCATGAATATGTGGATTAAATCCTATCTTACCAATAGGAAGCAAGAAGTGGACATGAAACAAAATAAGCTATCAAGCATCAGTAATTGCCGATCTACCACTAAAGAAATTACGAGAGGGGTTCCTCAGTGCTCAGTACTGGGGCCTCTGCTGTTTCTAATGTACATAAATGATTTACCAAGCAATATTCATCAAGCTGAGGTAGTCCTGTTTGCAGATGATACAAACATTTTTGTATAAGGCGAAAATGAAACTATGTTGCAAAACAAAGTTAACACAGTAATGACTAACCTTAGCAACTGGTTTAAGATCAATGCACTAATTATAAAGAAAGAGAAAACTATTGCAATGTCATTTTATACATGGTAAAGTAAAAACAGTATCAGACTTCAAATTTCTTTTGAAGGAAATAATATTGATTACAAGAAAGAAACACAATTCTTAGGTATATGCATGAATGGAAACCTAAAATGGGATAGCCACACTCACAAATTAGCAAGTAAACTTAGTTCAATAAATAAATCTTGCTGGACTGAAAAAAGTATATTTTGCCCAGTTTCATAGTCAACTAAAATATGGGATAAAATTTTGGGGGGGAAAATGCAAAAGAATATTTATAATCCAAAAGAGAGCTATAAGAATCTTAAGCGGAATAGACAATAGTACATTTTAGGAAACATAACATCCTACCTCTAGCATATATCTTTATAGCTGAAGTTTCAAATCATATTAAGAGAAATCAAGAGAACTAGACACAAATACGGATATCCATTCTTATAACACTAGAGGGAAAAATTACCTTCATGTTCAGTTATGCAGAACAAATATTCAAAAAAATAATCTGACAAACTTAGGCATTAAATTATATAATAAACTACCAACAAATATCAAAGAAATAACTAATATAAAAAAATTTAACAAAGAAGTAAAATCCTTTCTACTACAACATACCTTTTATTCAGTAAGTGAATATTTGAGATTGTAACTTGTAAACATGATATCATTATTCTGTAAATCTTTATTTAATAAGTGAATATTTGACATTTTATTTGTAATATTGTAAAATTAGTTCTGTAAATCTTATAGAAGTTGTTCTTTTGACGAAGCCCATATCATGTAACATGATCTAAGTGGTGAATAAACATGATTATTATCATCGTCATTGTTGTCGTTGTTTACGTTGTTGTTAAGATACAAGCTACAGGATAGGGGAGGAAATAATACCACAAAGAGTAGAATTCACATAAAAATAGTTTGCATCTGCACAGAAAATAACCACATGATTTTTGAAAAAACATTTGGAAACAAACTTAAATGCTCTTCTTATGTGCCAGAGAGACAACAGGATACATGCAAGCCCAGATTTACAGACACTAATATAATGACATTACCCTCAATGTATATATACACTGGTATCATACATGTTAAAGAGAATCAAAACCTGTTTATAATTGCCCCTTAGTACACAGTCACAATACAAGGTGTAAACATAAGTTAGATACACCCCACAGTCGACTGAGCAAGACTGTAACTAGTCACTGCTATCAACAGTTATAAAGTTATTATTTATTTATGCCAACAAACTTACTGTTGGTGTTTTTAAACACACAAGCCGTCTGTGGTTCAAATCTCAGTTGTGGCATTCAATTTTTAAGTTCCAGTTCTACCTCTAAAGTTATAAAGTTATTTAACAAACTTCCTTTGGAAGTAAAAGAACTTTGATAAAATAGTTCTGAGATCTCTATGTATATAAATTTGTAAATATTCCGCATCTATAAATATGTTTGTAAATGACCAACTGATGAAACCTATTGCTTATTGTAAGCTTAATGGTGAATAAAGATGATTATGATTATAGATTTATGTCACTATGATAAACATGAATGCAAATTTTAATCATGTAATTTCATTTAGTTAATTTTGGTATGACTTTCGAAGGACTATATTTCCAGTGAACCCTTGATATAGAGTAGATAAGTGTAGTGTACTATATTTCTCTACTCTAAATGAGACTTAGAGGAACTGAAACTTAAGTTAATGAAATTTTAGTGTAATCAAATTGTCCAGAATATAAATTTGCTTTGAAAGTGCTTTTTATCTTTCATGTCCAAGCTTAGTAAACTTCATATTGAGACAGAATATTAGAAGACCCCAAAAGAAAATCGTTTATGTAAATATTTGTTAAAAGTGTAATTTGTTTTTTGATGTTGGTATGATTTGGTTAAATGGCGAAAACGTGTTGCAAATGCTCATTATTACGAACAACTAAGTTAGTTTAAAGACGTCATAAATATTTCCATATTTGATTTTAATATATATGTATAAATATTAGAATTATATGTGTTCCATAATAAAAGTAAGGGAGGATGGTTAGGGATCGCTTCCCTAACAAGAAGGAACTATTTGATGGACGCATACGCGGATGTATATGAAAAAGGCAGTGTCGCGTCAGGTGATGCCATAAACTGTCCATTCGTGTGTGTGTAATCAAGACATATGGACGTATTGGTGTGACGTGTGGGTATGGAATTTTCACCAGACTTTCATCAAGCATTGGTTCCACTAAATGAGAAGGTGGAAGCGTTTTAAATCATTTAGAATGGTGCTGAGAGGAATTATTTAATGTAAAGTATCGATGAAATGTTAATAAAATAATACATTGTGGTGAAGAAATATCGTGTGATTTTTCATTCCATCTGTTACCACGACCTAGATAGAAAAGGAGTCTCATAGCACAGCACATTCCGCATTAATAATTACAAAAAACCGCACCAATAAATTACCACAGAATTCATTCAATTTGCAATCTAGGTATACAAATACAGGTAGTCAGTGTACTGAAATAGTTGAATAAGAATGACTTAGACTATACATCACTAAATGCATTGTCATTGTAGAAATGATTGCATCACAGAGAATACAAGCCCATCTTTGTAGAGTGGAATTAGTGTATCTACCTCACATCCAAAATAACCCAAATTTCAGTCTTGCTTGGGATGAAGTACCTGAATAAGATTATTCTAGGGGTTCCTCTTAAGCTCAGATAACATATTGTAACAAAGATGGCAAAAATGCAAATGTCTGTTTGCTTTTCTAACACTTTATTTTCCTCTAAATGTTACTACAAAAGTACAATTTCCTTCTCATTGCTAACACAGTTTATAATCTTCTCTGCTATACCATTCACAGTTGTTCTTCTGATAATCTTTCTCAGTCTTTCAATGTCTTTCTCCAGTTTCACTGTCTCTTATATCTTTACTATTATGATATAACCACTCAACAACACATACACACTCACTGACAGGCTGGCTGATTCTCTTCTGTAACTAAAACTGTACACAATGACTTAAAACTTCTGTGACACCAAAACAGACTCTAACTCTAAAAACTAAAACTGACTGAACTGTTCACTGTCTTATTTATACTGGAGTCAGCATGACGTAACCTCCTTTGAGTGCTTTCCTTGTTCACATGTGCTTGACTCAGCAAAGAAGCTTCTTGAGCTTGCTGGGCACTATGGTATTATAATACTGTTTGATCGCATACACACAGCCGCTAGTTGTCCCTTAGCCCTGGACCTCCTCCACGCCTCACTGTCGTTATTACAGTCACGCACGCGTGCATACATGCGCGCACACACATGCACACGCACACACACACCCACACCCACACACACACCCACACACACACACACACACACACACACACACATCGTATCCAAAGTCACCCAGCCTCCTTTTGCCCAAATATTATTGAACAACGCACAACCCAATGTCAAAGTATGTCACATTACACAAACTTCACAGTTACCATGCTCATTCTTGGATTATTACAAACATTGCATTCAGTTATTGTCTGTTGTTACTTATCCAGCTAAATGAGGTTAAACTCGCACATATAAGAGAAAATGTAATGAATCTATAAGGTATCTATTTAAGGAGAACACCAAGAAAGCTCTAAATTATTAATGCAATTTTTATTTAGTTTCTTTTGTTTTCTTACGCAAACTCAGGAAGGCTATAAAAGAATAGTCTAAATGACAGAGATTGGAGTTCTAGAGATCTAATACTGTCTTCAGTTGAATGGGAGCCAGCCTAATCATTTCATCTTGCATTCTGTGCACTTTTGTGCTGAAAGAATAACATGTCTTAGTCTTTTTTGAGGAGTATAATAATGACAGTCAGAAAAGGATAGGAACCCAATGGATCTCTTGTGCATACACCCCTGGAAGGAAGGATGAGATGAAGGAAGTGCAAGAGACACAGGGGCTGCAGGACCTGCTTGTGCAAATGCAGAGACATGCAGAGATTCCTAACTTTTCCAAGGTTTGATCACCTAGCCAGAGGGTCAGCAGTGGTGACCCAGATTGCTAGGGGATGGCTCATAGATGCCCCTCTAGCAGGGATGGGGAATACTTGACCCAGCAGCGGAAGCTCAGGTACCATTTGATGGATGTGGAGTCATCTCACTTGGTACAATGGTAGATAGTTAAACATGCTGAATAAAAGTTTTTGAATATAGCACAGTATAATGTTGTCTAATTAAATTCATAAATGCAAAGTGTCAAGTGTTGCTAGTAGCATGCAAGATAACCAATATCTTCGTTGTTAACCTTAAAGGACAGTAATCAGCTAATAATGAAATTCTTTTTATTATAGTTTGGGGAAATGCCATTTCACTTTGTTCGTGCACGAAGGTTTGAAGATTTATACAAGAATGTGCTCTTCAACTACGAATGGCTCCATGCCAAGCTTTCTTCTTGTCCTCTTCAAGCAGTACTCAGTGACTTTGAAGATGCCTGTAGTAATATTGAAGATAGAGAAGCAACTAGGTAAGGATAAAGCTTTTAATGACATTTAATGATGAGGATATGAAAATGAAAGTTAACTTCATCATTAGCACAAGGAGTGAGTTTTATATACCAAATCAGATCAATTGTAACATAGGAGGGAGATCACTGGGCAACTAGTTGACCTGGTGCCATCTTTCTTATAAGGAATCAAATGAACTCGAATGCTCTGACTTAAATGAAAACATGGTAGCAATAGAATCTTTCCATTACAAAAGGAGTAACTTAGAAATGTTTGCAAGCAAAGCTGTGTTTTGATGAAAATACTTTTTGGATATTTAGCAAAATATCTGTTGTATCAGAATGGAACAAAAAAAGACTTGTCTAGTATAAGAATTTTGTTTTAACACCTGTGGTGTTCTATGTAGTAACAGATATTTCAGATTACTAAAATACAGCTCTATTCAATGATCAGAAAAGTTTCTGCTGAATAACTACAACTTCAAACACCTGACAAATTGTGTGGATGCTGTTATGATACACATTGACCTAGGTAAATCAAGAACAATATTTTATCATTGCCCTAATAACAAGGAGTGATGCCATATTGTGGTAATTAAATATTAAATGTTGAAATTCTTGATGCAAGTTTCTACAAAAATTGTCTATGGTATGAGAAAACTTCATATGAATAAGCAATTAGGTACGTTAAGGTAACTGATGTAGCTGAAATTCTGGTTATAGGTGCAGTACTCATCAATTACAAAGTTAAAACTTTGGAGGAAAATATTTTATGAGAAAATGAATGCCTTAATAGTGGTGAGGTATTTGACTTTGTATTGAATTTAATCAAAGAAACACTAAATTGAAAAATATGTTGATATTTCTAAACACATTCTGCTCCAACTTACTTGTGATTATGTTAATCACAGGACTAGTTTCGGAGAGAGTTCTCTCCATCATTCAGCTGTTGATCGACTGGTCAAACAACAGGTAACTGCCTCCTCCTTCTCTCATTGCCTGGTATGCTGTTCTTCCTATTGGCTAGTCGTAAGACATCATATATGATTGTATGTCACAATTCATCAGTCGATTCCTTAATGATGTAAATATTTGCTTACACTGTTAACTCCCGATAATTTTTTTGCTCGTTTTAAAAGTTGGATATTTAGGTTGATATTATGATTGCAAGTGCAAAATGGTGAGCTAAGGCTGATTTATCTTTTCTTTGTATTTGATGTTTCTGACATGTTCCTTCATTCTGGCTTCCGAAGTTGTTTTTGTTTTGCCAAAATACATCTTGAAGACTGCTATAAGATATATATTGGCAAAAGAAAAAGAAATTTGGAAATCAGAATGAAAGAACATATCAGAAACATCAAATGCAAAGAAACAGATATAGCTCACCATTTTGGTCTTGCAATCATAATATCAACCTAAATGTCCAACTTTTAAAACCAGCAAAAGAATTATTGGAAGTTAACAGTGTGGGAAAATATTTACATCATTAAGGATCGGCCAATGAATTTCAACATACCAATTATAGACAATGTCTTACGACTAGCCAACAGGAAGAACAGCATACCAGGCAAAGAGAGAAGGAGGAGGCAGTTACCAGTTGTTTAACCAGTCGATCAACAGCTGAATGATGGAGAGAATCGTCTCCGAAACTAGTCCTGTGATTAACATAATCACAAGTAAGTTGGGGCAGAATGTGTTTAGAAATATCAACATATTTTTCAATTTATTAATGTGCTGCACTGTTTTAAACACTTCATTTTCATCAGTTTTATACAAAGAAACACTGTTTCAACATGTTTGCATACATTCAGATTCATTCCCCTAGAAAATTCATACACAATATAGGCTAGATCAAAAAAAGTTAAGGCAGACATTATCATATTTACAATAGACAGAGTTTAAGAAAGTAATACAAAGTCGCACCAAGGTGAAACATGATACCCAGCATTCATATACAAGCTACAAAGATGATAAAGTTTGCAGTATGTATTATAACAATTATAAAGAAGGCATCTGCAGGTTGAATGTGTTTATCACTCATGTGGAAGAAAACTATAAATGATGGTTTATTGAATAAAGCACAATTTCAAAGCTGCTATTTACTATAAGCAAGCCTAGAGTTTTATTTGGAAGACTGGAGTATATAATTTTCATGTTTGGTGCTCTGTAGTGCTACTTGAAGTGCACATTTTTTGGTGGTAGTGTGCTTTCATAGTTCTGATACTAAATTGTTTTATTCCATTCCTAAGCAGAGTGTGTGAGTTTCTTCCAGAAATGAGTCATGCAGTCTGAAGTGTGTTGTTTTGAAAGTATCCATATTATAGATACTGTTTGTGTATTGCAGATATTATGGCTTAACATACATATATGACAGACAATAACCTGTTGAAAATTGGGGAAAAAGAACCTTAGTTTACATTTCATTATAGCAATGGATAAATTTGTGTTAAAATCAATTACAGTTATAAAATAACTAATATTTTCATGCTAGCTTCTTGCAAGTTTGTCTTGTAAATGAAAATAACCTATACTGAATTATTACTTTGTTTGTTAGGGAACAATTGCTCAGGCAAGTGAGGTGAGTGTACAGTTCTAACGTAAATGCAAACTCTTCTTTCTGTCTCTGTTTATGCTTGTCTTTCTCTGTCCACTTTCAGGTGCTCATACTTCATCTTCCTGCAAAGCATGTGTTCTATATTTTCAAAAACTATTGTATGTATAAAATATATCTGCTCTTATATTTTTCTCCTTACTTTCAAATAGCTTAAGGTGCTTGAATCTAACAGCATAGAGACGGGCTGAGATTCTGAACTCTATTCTTTGGGAAGATTGCAAGTATTCTTATTTCTTTCCTAGTATTTAGATGTAAAATGTTTCTCTGCTTACTGTAAACAGAACTAAAAATACTGTCTTAAGCAAGCCTGTTAAATAAGAACTCACATTTCTAAGCCAATTTAGATATTAAGCTATGACTTTAGCTTAAAACATTTTTATCTCAAAATTGTTTTAAATGTTATTTTGCAGACATAATATTCTCTTTCCTAATCTATATGGAATGATCATTATAGGTGAAGATTATAAAAGGAATACAAACTTATTCACTGCTTGTGCACAGCATATTGTAGGAGACTTAATATATTTCAAGAAACCAATAGGCATGCTTATGGGCATCTTGAAGGAGGGTGGGGGGCAAAGGATGGCTGTGGCCCCCCCCCCCTGGGAAATTAATGAACTTAATGTGCAATCAATTACTGACTATTAGGCTATTATTTTAATTTTAATGTAACAATTTTTATTTAGCACAAATTAATACAGTTATATGCAACAAATATTATAACTTTTGACAAAATAATGAATTAATATTGTTTGATTGCAAACTTCCAACAAGGGCCCCCCCCCCCCAGAAAAAAGTCTGCCAATGTCCATGGGCATGCTCAATAGAAGAGAAGGAACATTACTTACAAGGGCTGGAAAGAAATAAGTGGCAACACTGTTTTATCTCTGTACATAGATTTTTATTCAAACTGTGGTTGGTAACACATGTAAAGGGTTGGTGGAGCTATACAACTTGGGTGGTGGCATTAGTGTAGGTGTGGCAGTGATAAAAGTGGATTGTGTTGAATATAAGTCGTCAAATCACACTGCCCTAAACGGGATATTTGCTAAGTTCAAAATGGACAAAGATCGAAATGGCCCATGGAAAAAAAAAGTGACAGGGAATGTTACTCTGGGCTACCTGAAGCATGTGGGAATGAGGCTGTGCTGCATCGGACTGTGGCATGTTGTATTGCAGCTTTTCATGCAGGGCATGATAGTGTGCATCAGGAACCAGGTGAAGGTTGACATGGGGCCAAAAACAGCATTATTGAATTAATTCAATCTTTGCTGCATGTGCACATCATCTGCAACATTATCTTCATCTAGCACTGTGCAGGAAACGACTCAACTTCTGAGACAGGGATCCATCCATTGTTTTGCTGGAGAATGCCCATTGTCACAATGCAGTAGCTGTGTGGAACCTTTTTGCACGATGGGGGTGGAAGGTTTTAGAGCACCCACCCTATTCACCAGTCATGAGCCTGTGTGACTTTCATCTGTTACCTAAGATGAAAGAACAACTGCAAGGTATACATTTCCACACCAGAGGTCATACTTTGAGCAATAGGGCTCTCTCTTGCAGACATCAACAAAGAGGGCACTGCTGCTGGTATCCTGCGACTTCCCCATATCTGGCAACAGGTGCAAAAGGTGGCAGGGGATTATGTTGAAGGCCTGCAGAGGTATCATGATTGTACAATAAGTAGTTCACACAAGATTTATATGTTGCCACTTATTTATTTCCAGTCCTTGTACTTACAACTAAAATTCTCTTATTATACATATAAGTTTTCTTTGAGTAAATCATATGTATAATTCAATAAAAATCTTAAAATAACAAAAGGTGTATAATACATTAGAGCAGCACCATACAAAACACTTTGCAGTGTATTAATGTGCACAAGTGTAAACAGTATGCTGCACTGTGAAATACAGTAAGCATTTGAGGGAAAACAGTGTGGGAGAAAAAGCTGGTGTGAGTGAGAAAGACTGCTCCAGCGATCAAGGAGAAGGTGCATGTGCACTGCTGAATTTTTTCAGAACTGCCATTTCTGTCTGCACACAAGCAAAGAAACTTTGAATGAGTTGCTATAGGCAATAATTGTTCCTTCTCATTGCTTATCTAATACTGTTCTTTCTACTTTGGTAATGAAGGTGCAAGTAGAGAGATCCATGATTTATGGCAGATTAAGTCTCATGAAATTGATGCACTGTAGTGCATTCTGTTTTGTGAATCATCCTTGTTATAATAGTGTTTTTTGGGAAGAAAATGATCAGCAGTCCTGTGCAAAATATAGCAGCATTTCATAATCAATGATTTCAGAAAAATCTGTTGCTGCTGCTGCTACTTCATTTGAAGTCAGCATGTGCACATTTTGCATCATGACATCTTTCTGCTTGGATTGGCGTAAATCAGCTGACCCATGTGCACTTCATGTTGTACATTGTAGCAGTGAGAGTCATCTACTGCAGACCTAATCGTGCAATACATTGTAACTGTTCATCTCTTTTAGGTTTCTTATTCCTTAATGTATGCATGAACTGCCATAAACATCATGATGGATTCCACTGATACTCAACCCTCTACTCAAGCACCTCTGCCTGCTTCTATGGAATACTAGTAGATGACATCTTTTGTATGTGCTGCCGACTCCACACAAGTTATTCCTAATAAACTGGAGTGTTTTATTGATGCGTAGCTGTATGTGCCTCTTATTCATTTTCTTAGTTGTTTCAGAGGAAGATGTATGGTGTTTTGACCAAAATATTTGTTTTCAAGATGAAGAGTGAGATTTTATTAATAGCTTAGGAGAGAGTTTCTAAGATCAAAGATGGAGACAGCTTCATTTCTAGCCTTTAGGTGCTTGCCATAAAGCTATACTGAAGCTGATTTGATTTTGTTTACAGCCATTTCACAAGGAAAGATGCAGTGTTAAATGATTTAAAAATCATAGCTAACTGGGTGTCAACTGAATTATTTTTCAGCATAATCTTAAAACCTTAATTTCTTGCTAAGTAATAAATGCAGTATAACAATACTTTTTATTGTATGTCTACA
Organism: Tenodera sinensis; assembly: GCA_030765045.1. Taxonomy (NCBI): domain Eukaryota; kingdom Metazoa; phylum Arthropoda; class Insecta; order Mantodea; family Mantidae; genus Tenodera; species Tenodera sinensis. The sequence continues at coordinate 40,858,362 of CM060972.1, read as the reverse complement.
ACTTTCTACAGGATGTTATTTGAGTTTTGAGTATTAGTATACTTTGTGTTTGAATTATGCATTTAGGGACTCTTACCTGTTCTTAGTCACAATCAATGCTGTCCCTATAAATGTACCAGCGACAAATGCCTGTGTTTTGTTTAAATAAAGAGAGATGCTGCTGGTGGCAGATGCACTGAGACTTGGAGGTGCAATACTGGGAGTTTATCCCAACATGCTGGCTCCACAGTTAGTTTCTCGTCTCCTTCCAGAGATAGGTTGCAATCCTAATGTTAAGAGTCTACTACAGCAGTGTGATGATAAAGGTCCTCAGCATTGTGCACTACTGCCTCTCTACCATTGTTTGCACACACCAGGAGGCCCACTGAAGGTATGTCCTAATACACAACACCATATTTTGTGCAACATGTAAATGTGTTTTGTTTCCAGACTTTTATCTGCTTATCAATTGCTCTATATTATGTTTACTCTTTGTTATTATGCTACACAGGAGTCTTAAAATATTAAAATGCATGCATAAGTATATTTATTATTTAAATTACTACTATTTAAGTATTAAGTTACTATCTTCTTTCTTGGAAGTTTGAAAACAGTGTTGTAATAATCAATTTAAACCAAAAAGGTAAGTCAATTAATAACACTACACAACACTTAAAATTTACCGGAACATGTTTCAGAGGCTGACTTTCCTCTTTTATTAACCTGACATAGACTGGTTCTCCCTGGTATGAATGGTGATGTTTCCTCTGAGGTCTACTCTAGTGGTGGTTCAAGGAACTTACTGAAGGTATCCTTTTCAGGGAATGTTGAAATTGAATACTCTCTATTTTTCAAAATTAAGATTTGTTCTCATGTGGACAGCTCTTGCTTTCCCGTTACCTGTTTGAGGAGTTTTGGTTCTGGCTTTATGTTGTGGTTTTTTGTTCAGAAGTGAGTGGCAAATGCTGATTTTTCCAACTATTTGTTTTTTACAGTTCTGAAGTGTTCCTTGGATCTTATTTCTAAATTTATTTTGGCTTTTCCTATATACACTTCATTACAGTCGCTGCATTCAATTTGGTATATGCCAGATTTTTTATTGGGTGGGATGGCATCTTTAATAATTGAGTTCAGTAGATTTTTATGGAATAGTGGTTCACTGGTGCTAGCTGAATGTTCTGTTCTTTGAAAACTTTTTGAATTTTTCGAAGGCCCAAGTATGGAATGTGAATTTTTTTAATGTCATTTTGTTTCTGCTGCTGTGAGTGTTGAACATTCAGCGAGTACCAGTGAACCACTATTCCATAAAAATCTACTGAACTCAAACATCAAAGATGCCATCCCACCCAACAAAAAATCTGGCATATACCAAATTGAATGCAGTGACTGTAATAAAGTGTATATAGGAAAAATCAAAATAAATTTAGAAATAAGGTTCAAGGGACATTTTAGAAACGTAAAAACCAAACAGCTGGAAAATCAGCAATTGCCACTACTTTTGGACAAAAAACCACAACATAAAGCTAGAATCAAAACTCCTCAAACACATAACAGGAAGACAAGAGCTGTCTCCCAGGGACCCGCATGTGGTATTCGTGGTGGACGAAGCGGCGTCAGGGCGGGTTTTCTCCGGGTACTCCGGTTTCCCCCGCCATCTCATTCCACCGGTGCTCCATCTTCATGTATCATCAGTGTCACCACCTGCGGTGCCGTAGTAGTAAAAGCGGGCGTTAAACACTACAACAACACTACAAGAGCTGTCCATGTGGGAACAAATCTTCATTTTGAAAAACAGAAACAGAGTATTCAATTTCAACATCTGCGAAAAGGATACCTTCAGCATGTTCCTTGAATCATCAGCAGAGGAGGCCTCAGAGGAAACATCACCATTCACACCAGGGAGAACCAGTCAATGTCCAGTTGATAATGGAAGAAAGTCAGCCTCTGAAACATGTTCTGGTAAATTATAAGTAAGAGTTGTGTAGTGTTATTAATTGACTTACCTTTTTTGTTTAAATTAAGTTAATACGAGGTACATCCAGAAAGTAAGTCCCGATGATCGATAAAGAGAACAAAAACATCACTAAGTAAGAAATATTTATTGGAATAATTACATAGACTCACTGGGTACTTTTCAACATAGTCACTGCCATTATTGAGGCATTTATCGCAACGGTGCACCACTAATTGTATACCCAAGTCCAAGTCATAGGATTCTGCCGCCAATGTCCGCAGCCACGAAGTCACTTCATTTTGCACCTCAGCGTCATGTGAAAACGTTTTCCTGCCATCATGTGACGGAAGAGGTTAAAGTCACTTGGAGCGAGGTCAAGGCTGTAGGGTGGATGTTTGAAGACCTCCTATCCAAACTTATTCAACACATTTCATGTGGCGTTGGCTGTATGGGGTCTTGCATTGTAATGCACAAGCGCAATGCCTCTTGTCAACATCTCATGTCTGTTGTTCTGGATTGCCCGCCTGAGTTTATGCAACGTCTGGCAATATCAATCAGCATTTATGGTCTCCCTTCACAGTAAAAAGCCGCACAAGGGGACACCACATCGATCCCAGAAGACAGTGCACATGATTTTTTTGACAGAGATTGTCTGCTTGAATTTGGTCTTCGTAGGTGAACCACTATGACGCCAATGCATTGATTGTTGTGGCATTCGCCAGCAATGTTTCATCCCCAGTGACAATATTGCCAAGGAACTAGTCATCTTCCGCTGTGTATTGCTGTAGGAATGTCAATACTGCGGCCAGACGTTTGGTTATGTGTTCATCTGTCAGTTGTCTAGGCACCCATCTTGCACACACTTTGTGAAAACCAAGCCATCAGGAGACAATTTCGTGCAAAAGCGAGCAAGACATCTGGAGAAACTGACAAGAGAGTTCTGAAATTGTGAAACGCCGGCTCTGCACAATTGCTTGCCGCACAATTTCCAACACTTCTGGTGTCACCAGGGACAGTCAGCCATTACGGTATTCGTCATGAATATTGGTTCTTCCTTCTGTGAATTGCCTGCACCATCGTCTTACCTTACTGTCACCGATGTCTTGTCCATACACGTGATACAATTGGCGATGGGTCTCTGCTGGAGATTGCCTTTGAGCATGCAAAAATTGGATGACTACACGAACCTCGCATTTGGCAGGAGACAATATTGAAGCAGCAATTTTCTCCTAGCACAGACCAGTAACTACTGCTGTCAAAAAACTGAAACTTTACTGTAATGTTACCATATACTTCCTCTCTTCTCCTGCGCACGCACACTCCTATCTGACTGGTGGTGCCATCTCTAGATGCGATCGGGACTCAATGGCCCATCAAGGTAAATACCCAGTACCTTCAAAAATAGTGACAGAAAAAAAAAATATTAGAACAGGTATCTCACTTTGATTTGTAATGTTAGCTTTGATAGAGACAGAGATATTAAAAATAAATTGAACACTTTTCAATCAGTATGTGAGACAATAAATAGAAATCTGCAAAATAAAACTCAAAAAGATACAAAGCTAAAATTTTATAAGACTATGACTTTACCAATATTAACCTTCAGAAGTGAATCCTGGATACTACGAGAGAGGGATAGAAGTAAGATCCAGTCAGCAGAAACGTTTTTATGAGGCATAAAGGGCTGTACAAGGCTGGATAGAATTGGAAATGAAGATATATGAGAAGAATTAAATATATATAGCATAGATGAAAAAATAGAAGAGTATAAAGAAGATTGGAGAGCCCATTTGAGTCACATGAAGAATGAAAGAATTCCAGTGATGGTTAATAATTATCAGCCTCAAGGAAGAAGAGATGTCGGATGTCCAAGAAAAAGATGGTCTTAATGCTGTGAAGATGGAACAGCCAAGAATACCTAATCCCTGTAAGGTTGAAGAAGTAGTTACTATTTTGTTAATGTTTCTTAGTGATTATTGTATATTAATAAATAAACATGGGAAAGATCTTAAGAGGCAAAGAACACTTTTAGCAATCATAAGATGGTAACAATGGTCAAATTCCAAAAACTATAACCTATATAGCTACCTAAAGCAACATACATAATGGTGATACTCTTTAAACTTATATAAAAACTTCATTTGTATGAGGGCTGATCAACAAAGACTGAGACTGATTTTTTTAACAGATGTTTATTACTCCAATTCAATGTTTACATGATCTTTTTCAGAAGTAGTCCCCTCCTACTTCAGTGCTCTTTTTATAGTGTCTCTGCCAGTCCTTGAACACATGCTGCAGATCATTCTTTGTCAGGTCCTTGAGAATTGCCTCACTTTTCTTGAGCACTGCTTCAGAGTTCTCAAATCGAATATCCCTAAGCTTTACCTTTAGTGATGGGAATAAAAAAAAGTCACAGGATGTGAGATCGGGGCTATAAGGTGGATGTGGTACACAGGTAATGTTGAATCGAGCCAGAAACTGAATGTCTTGATTTGCGACGTGAGGCCATGCATTGTCATGATGAAGTCGCCACCCAGTCCAAGAAAGCTCTGGTCATTTCTTTGCAATGTGCTTCCTCAGTGTAGCCAATACTGATGTGTAGTATGCTGCTGTAACAGTAGTACTGTAGTGTGAGGGGAAACTGCATGCTGGTAAATCATTCCATTCCAGTCAAAAAATGTGATCACCATCACTTTCCCTGCAGATGGAATAGCTTTTGCCTTTTTGGTGTTGGAGAACCTGGCAATTTCCACACTGTACTGGCTTGTTTTCCTTCAGGATCATAGTGATGCAGCCGTGACTCATCACCGGTGATAATCAATTTAAAAAATACATCCCCTCCATCAGCAAAAAGATACAGCACCTCACAGCTTGTCTCCATTCACACAGCCTTTTGTTCGGGAGTCAACAGACATGGCACAAACTTGGGTCATATGGAGATGGTCGTGCATAATTGTAAACACACTACCATATGAAATTCTCAACACTTCACTGAGGTTATGTAATGTTATACGCCGATCCTCTCTGACAATCACAGCAGCTGTGTTGATGTTGACTTCAGTCACAGCAGAAGCCGAAACACCAGGCCCACCTTGCTTAACACTGACAAGTCAGCCTTCTTTGAAGTCTTTGAACCACCTAAACACTGTTGCACGAGGTAGTGCATCTTCACTGTACGCTTGTTTCAGCTTTTCATATGTTTCAGTGGCTGTATGGTTTAAACGAAAACAGAATTTGATTGCGCTGTACTGCTCCTCTCGCATCACCTCCACTGTCAGGTATGCGAAATGCACATAGGGTCTACAAAATAGAGCATTACTACCATCCTACCAATATGAGAGTGCTGCCGCCTACCGACATTATACATAAAAAACCCGCTCTTTTCAAATATTTATGTTACAGATACGAAACCATCATGGAAGCTACAGGAAAAAATCAGTCTTAGTCTTTGTTGATCAGCTCTCGTATTTAAAATTCTGCTTTGCATATTTTCCACTTCTCCAAAATCAGAATTTCTTACCTATGTATGGCTAGTGGTGAACCTCTTGTAGAGTTTATAAATATACAGTGGAGGCCATTTCAAGCCCGCCTGCATTCTAGTGAGCTGTATAGCATCTATTTACTTGGAAAGTGCAAGTGCCCTCTCACACAATATAAGACAGTTGACGTCCATCCCTTCCTCTCATCTTTCATGAGTCCTCTGCCAGAGGCTCTGGTAAACTCACTTCAGAATACTGACAATTTACTGGCAGGAAAGGCTGAACAATCCACCAATAACACAAATACTGTAGATACCACAGGCTTCATGTACCTTAAATATGTCAGGTCCGTTACCTTGAGAATGTCATTGAGATATGATGAAACTATAGTTCGTGTTTCTATAACTTACACCACATGTTTAAGATAAGTGAAAGCTATGGTCTCTACATTATGTTATTGGTGGATTATATTTGCTTCACTGTTAATAGCTTTAGGTGTGTGTACTAAAGGCTGAACAAATCTGAAGACCCAGCTCAAATGCTTGAAGAGGAAGAATCTGATGTGGTTGTGACTGTGGTGCTATTTGGGATGCTGGATGTAAACTGCTTTCCAAGCGTCAGTTGAGCAATCATTGATGATAAAGACAATGGTCTTCGAAATACATTCCAGATAGAAAGTAAGTTAAGTGAAACTAAAAATGTCTATAGGTCGACTCAAATACTTCTACAAATCATGCACCATGCAACTTTTAAAAGTCATCCATATGTACAAACCCTTAAATAGGAAACTAAACTATATTCTTTTGTTTAATTATTTTAAGGTGTTCTGAATGACTTTTTTTGGTAAACTTGTATCCGAGTCTTACACATAAAAACTCTTCAGTACAATTACAGAAAGCATTCCTCAAAACTTAAATTCATTTTTAACCTCTTAAATTCTTGGGTTTGATCAACAGTTGTCAAAGGAACCTGACAAAGTAGCTCTTTGCATATGCACAATGATGGCAGAGTCAAACCATGATATAACTAATAGATTATGTAATTCATGTATAAGTGTTTGTGTGTATTTCCTTTGAACCTATGATTTATTGCTCACAGTTTCTCTTTCACCCCTAACACCCAAAAAAAGTTTGTACTTTGCAGGACATATTCTCCTTAATATTGTGTTTTGTGACAATTTTTACATTTTTAGCATGCCACATCAAACTTGGGACAAGGTTAGGTGATGGTTTAACTTTGCAATTCAAACTCCCATGTTGTGGTGGGCACCATTGCAACAATCAAGCATACAGAAACACCATCCTACCATCAGCGACTTTGCCCAGTAAAGCATACTGTATGGCCCACTACAATGCTGGTAGATGTGAAATGACCTACACTGTACCTAGTCATGTGGGTTTAGTCATTGCATAATGTGAGAGGCACCCGTGTGGTGGCCGGGTGTAAAGAATAGCCCTAATGTAGCTCATACGAGGGTGATTCAAATATAAAGGGTAATTTTGTTAAAAATATTTATTGATTAAATATATACACAAGTGACTATATCAACATTTCTCTATATAAGCTTCCTTCACACTATACGCATTTTTGCCAACGATTTGGAAGCTTGAACATTCCTTCTTGAAAAAAAGTTTGAGGGCGTGTCACCAACCAAATGCGCAAATGCTCCTCGACGTTGTCATTGCTTTTGAAATGTTTCCCTCCAAGCGATTCTTTCATGGGTGCAAACAAAAAATAGTCTGGTGGGGGACAAGTTTGGACTATAGGGAGGGTGTTCAAGGGTTTCCCAATGCATGTCCGCCATTGTGTCCATTGTCAAATTGGCGGTGTGAGGCATAGTGTTGTCTTGGAGAAGGATGACATCTCTGATGGGCATACAACGTCTTTTTTTTTCAATAGGCAGCTTAACAATTGGCAATAGTCAGCTGCAGTCACTGTACGTCGATCATGAACAAAATCAACCAATTTCTGAAGTGATTCCTTCAACAGTGGAGCTCTTTAACGACACGAATGTTGTCATCTGTGAGATTTGACCTTGGGCGTCGAGCATGACTTTCGTTTTCCACAAATTCTCGGCCACCCTTAAATTGTCTGGCCCAAGTAAACTCTTGATTCTGTGACAGTGTAGTGTCCCCAAACTGTGCCCTTAAAGGAGTTAAAATCTCTTAAGGTTTAACCGCTTCATTGGTTAAAAACTTGATAATAATGCATTGCGCAACAGACGAAGGAACCTCTTGTTCACTCATGCCTGTACTGACGCCAGAACCTAGTGAAGCAGCCAACAAAGCTAGTTCCCCCTCCCTAACACACCAACCTTTAACCCCCGAACTCCACTGCCCCGCTCAGAACTGCTTCCTCCGTGAAATGCAACAATTACCCTTTATATTTGAATTACCCTCGTACATGTCGTAAAAGGTGACTAAAATGGGCACCTTGTGCCTGGGGATATAACTGGGACACCCAGTCCCAGGGGATATAAATGTGGGACCTGGTCCTCCAGGTTGAGGGTTGGGCATGGGGCTAATGACCCCACACCATAAAAAAATTATGTTGAGAAGTCAACAGAGGAGCCTTGATTCGGATGGAGTAACAGGAAATGACTGGTTAAGAAATTGGACTTGAATTTTGATATATGGAATGTCAGGACACTTTTTAAAAGTAGAATACTGGCAGAATTAATATCCCAGCTACAACAATACAGACTTAATTTCACTGCATTACAAGAGACAAGATGGCATGGAAAGGATATAATGGACATAAGTTCCCACACACTATTCTATAGTGGTAAAGAGGAAGGAACAAGGGAATTTGGGGTGGCTTTTGTAGTAGATAGTAAAATCAAAAGGAATATATTGGAATTCAAGCCCATTAATGAAACCCACACAAGAAAACACAGACGACAACTAATAAGAACAGCGCAAAATATGAGAACCCTCCCTCCCGGCCAAGAAGAAAAAAATCCACCACTGCTCACACTGATCAGGATATATGATAAATACCAACAAGACGAACTGGACAAAGTAGAACAACACATACAGACACTCAACCAGCTACTAAACAGATAAACCTACACCCCGACAGGAAAACAACATCATAAGACAACAGTAATGCGAGGCGAGTCATTGCAGCAGCACAAGGAAACAACATTACGACAAGAAAAATCCATGTTCTTCTCAGTCGGCACCAAATGGTTGTGGGACCTGGCACCAAAAAACCCACCTTCGAACGTCACTGATGTGCACTAATATTAAAAAAAAAAAAAAAAAAATTTACATATCTATATTATACTATAAAAAAAATTACATATCTATATTATACTATATAAAAAAAACAAAAAACAAAAAAAAACAAAAAAACAAACAAACAAACAAAAAACAAAACAAAAAAAAAAACACAAAAAAAACATATTTTCTCATAATACTTAACCAAAACACATGCACATCATACGCACATGACAATCTGCCCCACCGCCGAAGATCTCCAAGCACACGACAGACAAAAAACCAAGCTAGGCTGAAGAGGGGAAACCCTAAGCAGCCCGGGCATGGTGTATACCATGTCCAAATTCCTCACTTTATTATTTATTATTATTAATGAAAGAATATGTACTTTAAGAATAAAGCAAAGTGTTTTTAATGCAAGTTTTATAAATGCTCGTGCCCCCACAGAAGAGAAAACAGAAGTAGAAAAGGAAATTTTCCACCAGAAGTTGGAGGAAATATATGGCGAATGCCTGATGAATGACATAAAAATAATAATGGGTGACCTAAATGTGACAGTGGGTAAAGAAGAGATATATAGAGGAATAATAGGAAGGTATAGCTTATACCAAATATCAAATGATAACGGAGAGACATTTGTGAATTTTGCAGCTGGGAAGGATATAGTCATTGCCTCCACATGTTACCCACATAAAGAGATACATAAGCACCATGGAAATCACTGGATGGATTAACAACAAGATAAAATTAAAGCTATAGATTGCTTCTGGGCTTAAAAGTCATGGTCTGCTGGAGTTTAGAAGTCCAGACATTTTGTCCACATCTGCGGTGGACATCATCGGTGGCATAGTCTGAGTCTTCTCGGCGAAGGTTCAGTTACAACAGAATTGTTTATGGCTGGAGGTGCCATATTTACATCTGGGCCGCTCACAGGGGAATGGTTGGGCTTGAGCAGAAGGTGTATGTTAGATGGATGGGGAACACTCACCTCCCACTGAAGTCCAGCCAATCCGCTGTGAGTGGCCCAGATATAAATACGGCACCTCCAGCCATAAACGATTCTGTTGTAACTGAACCTTTGCCAAGAAGACTCAGACCATGCCACAGATTATGTCCACCGCAGATGTGGACAAAATGTCTGGACTTCTAAACTCCAGCAGACCATGGCTTTTAAACCCGGAAGAAATCTCTAGCTTTAATTCTACCTCTGGCTGTAAAAGCTTCTGACTAAATAATCAGGTAGATCACATTTTGATTGACAAAAGAAATTCAAGCAATATACTGGATGTGAAATCATGCAGAGGAGCAAACTGGGATAGTGATCATTTTCTAGTCAAGACTAAATTTAGAAGCAAAATTTCCTAAAAGAAAACTGAAGGAATTGAAATTCTAAGGAAACTTAATATAAATGAATTTCAGAATAAAGAAATAATCAAAAAGTACCAGCAACACATAAAGGAAGAATTTATCGGTATAGATGAATCAAGTACAATAGAAGAAAAATGGACAAAAATAAAGGAAGTAATTTGGAAAGGAGCAGAACAGACAGATAGGAACCAAAACAAGTTCATAAACAATGGTTTGATATAGAATGTAAAAAAAGCAATAAACGAGAAAATGAAGCTACAAAAACTGGATAGGAAAACCAACAAGACAAAAAAGAGGAGAATATGAAAAGCTGAGGAAAATATCAGATAAGTTATGTAGAGGAAAGAAAAGGATTTATCTAGATAAACATATAATAGAAATTGAAGGAAACATTAAAGCCAAACAAATTAAAAAAGCATACAGAGAAATGGGAACAATAAAAAAAGAGCTCAAACCACGAACAAATCTAATAAGGGGAGATAATAATGAAATGGTATCAAATGAAGGAGAAATAAGAAGTAGATGGTAATTTACTTCCAAGACCTCCTGAGCACCTCAACAGAGGAACAAAACATGGATTTAATGCTAGAACAGGAATATGAAATAGAGCAAAACAGTTGCAGATGGAAGATGAACCACCAGACCAATTAGATGTGGCGATAGCCATTCAGAAGATGAAAAACAATAAATCACAAGGTATAGATGGCATCCTGATTGAAATGTATAAAAGGGGAGGACAGACATTATTAAAAGTAATGCATGAACTAATCATAAAAATATGGATAGAAGAAAGAGTACCAATAGACTGGAACAAAAATTTAATAGTACCAATATATAAAAACAAAGGAGATAAACTACAGTGCCAAAACTATAGGGGAATCTCATTGTTGTGTACAAGCTATAAAATCTTAACCTCACTCATAAACAATAGACTTCAGAAATACACAGAAAGTATAATTGGGGAGTATCAGGCAGGCTTCAGGTCCAGAAGATCAACCATTGACCAGATATTTACAGTTAGAAACCTAATAGAAAAAGCATGGGAGCATAACATTGAATTATATCAAAATATTTATAGATTTTCACACGGGCATTGTCATTGCATGAGTACAGTGATAGTACAAAACACAACTGGGCTCACTGCATACAGTGCATAGTGTCTCTCACTATCCCACACAGAATAAAATGCCTCCAGCACAAAATCAAAATATTCATGTACTGTTAAACTTATGGGAGTGAATATTTTACTGCAAATGGTGTCAGCATAAAATATAAGTTATGCAACAATGTTATCTACAACGTTCAAGTGTCAACTGTACCTTACCTCCTCTGTGTTGTGATTATGTGACACACTGACCCCTTCCACTAACTATAGTTCATACTCTGCAATCTTTCATTCCCTGTATGAAGGTTTGCTCCCTATACATGACCATGAAGAATTAGTGCATGCTAATGTAAATGTTCTTAAAAGATTTGAAAGATATGTGTGAAAATGTGTGCGGTTATTGTAATTATAATTTGCATGAGAAATCTATACACTTTAAGGAGGTAAATGTCTGCCTTTGCCAGTAAACAGTGTGCTTTCCGGTGCCAAGAAAATTTCTGCTGGGCTGGCCATGCATTGTCCAAATGAACATTCTGTATATTTTGAAGATATTAACTTAAATAGATTAGGATCTGTGGCTTCCATTAAAATGGTGTTTTATTTGATTATATTTTACAGTACTCCCTTGAAGGACATCAGTTTGCAGTATTTGGCTTCTGTTTGACATCTGACCTTCGCTATATTGTATCCATTTCTAACAAATTTATTACTTGGGATCTATCCACAAGTGATTTAACTCGAGATGTCAATCCCGGATGTGAAGGAATTATGCAGCAGCTTGTATTAAGCCCAGATAATCGGTTTGCAGCTGCTTTCACTAACAATAATCAGGTATGCATTCTCTAATACTTCAGCAAAGTATGGAAAGTAATTGAAAAATGGTGTTATATAATTTTTTAGCAATGGGAACACTAGGTGCTACAAAACACATTTTATTTATTAGTTAAGCACTTAGTGTAGCACAAATGTTGCACTTTAGACACTTGTACACACTCAGAACAAAACATCAGTGAAATGCTGAGACACAACTTCAGAGACACAAATTCCAGATCATATTATCCCACTACCTATCAATAAATTCAAAATATTTCTGGATAAATGGTTAAAAGATAAAGCATTTTACTCAATAGGAGAATTCTATGAGTGCAACAATTTTCACACAGATATCTAAATCATTAATGTCAGTGTTAATTTAGTAATTAAAGTTGTTGTTGTTAGCTAATGCTGGATTTCAGACAATGAAGTCATTAATCCTCTTGCTCTCCAATATTTTTCACTGATGGATGGGGCACTAGAAGTGGCCGGGCATATTTGAAGGTGGTCTCGATCCATTTCCTCTTGCAGATCACATAGAGGACAGAGTGGTGAAGAATATATCCCAATTCTGTTTAAATGTTTTGCCAGACAATCATGTCCTGTAATCAACCTGAAGGCTGCAACCGCTATTCTTTGAGGATACTCAGGAATCACTGTTTGAATATTTGGTAGTTCCCATCTTTTATTCTTTGATTTTTCATAGTAATATTTTGCAATAATATTTTTGAATTCAGAGTTGACTAATCTTTTAGCTGCATAAAATGTTAGATTAACTATAGATTTTTGTACACCGCTGGTACCCTTTTTTGCAAGAAAATCAGCTTTCTCATTACCACTCAGTCCACAGTGAGCTGGTATCCATTGGAAGACTAGGTGTTTTTGAAGTGCTGTTAGATGGGTAAGGATTTTCCAACATTCTATAGTTGTTTGGTTTTTTGGTGACAACTTGGAAGTAATTGCTATAATTGCTGCCCTGGAATCTGAGAGAGTAACTGCTTGCTGAAAATGTGAAATTCTGTACAAAAGATTTTGTAGGGCCATTCGATTTGCTTCAATTTCTCCATCAAAGTTTGTAGTTCCATAACTTAAAGATTTGTAATAGGAAAAGAGGTGACATGTGACTCCAGCACCTGCTCCATCTTGGTTTGATATCAATGATCCATCAGTATAAATATGGAGCCATTCATGTTCTGGAAATCTAGTATGGATTGTCTCTAATGCCAATAATTTTAGAACACTAGTTGGAGTATCACTTTTTTTAACTTCTTCTGTCAGGTGTAAATAATATGTGATGTCTAATGTATGTGTTGGATTGACTTTAGATATGAAGTTTTCCTTTGAATTAGGAAGGTGTACATCCTTCTTGATGTCTTGAATTTTGGAAAGAAAGCTCTCCTGAGTCTTTATTGTATGTGTAAAATTTCTCTTGTGCCATGTATTGAATGGGAGTCTGATCAACTTTTCGTGTTGAATAAGAGCCGCTTTTTCTATTTCATATTCAATGGGATATTGGTTGGTTAGTATTTCCATAGCTGCTATTGGTGTGGTTTTGATAGCACCTGTAATTAATCTCAGACTTTGGTTTTGAAAGATTTGAATTTTTTTTGTGTTTGCTGTTACAAGAACTTCGCTGCAGTAAGTAAATAATGGCTTTAGTAATTAAAGTGTAAATAGTATACATATATATATATTTAAATTAAGTTCATATCATTGTTTAATATTATTATATTGTAAACATTATAATGTTGTGACAAATTACTAATATTATTTAATGTTATCATCATATTGTAAATATTGTAAAGTTATGAACAAATTTATATTTTGACATTGTAAGACAGCTTAACGACACTAATTCTAATTATTAATTTAACTGTTCACTGCACTCAACTGAAGTCTCGTCAATTGTCTACTGAAAACTGTTCACTTCACTATCAACCCCACTTGAATCCACTTGACTTGGTTCAGTTTGACTGCCTCTGAACGCTGGCCAGCCCCTTATATAGGCCCTGTATGGAAAGGGAATGTTCTAGAAAGAGAAACTACTGGAAACAGACAAAATGAATCTTCAAGGTTGCATGCAATGGCTATTGTTTTGCTTCGGCAGTTGTTCTGCAGAAGAATAGCCATTAGCCGTGCCCAGGTCCTGGTAGCCAACCTCAGCTGCTGACTGGCAGGCAGCCTGGCACCATGGTGACAATATTGAGCATGATAAGCATTAAATGAGAATGTTCTTTTAATGTGATTCTGATTTGCTGTAATACATTTAGTTAACAACTTCTTGGAATGGATTTGTTTCAGACAGTATTACTCAACATGCTAACCAGTG